>JAMKCH010047611.1:0-11342 GCA_023653785.1 Ophioderma brevispina | reverse complement strand
CTTAATCCATCAAGATCACGATCATAATCATAGTCAGAATCCGGCGTCCTCGGGCGATACATATCTGACCACATAACGTTCACCTTGTGCGTGATCAGTTTTTTCAATGTCCTTTGTGCAATACCCGTAGCCAGATGGATTTCATGTCATCTCCACTTTGATTTTCAGCTGGAGAGTTACTAGCTTTTGTGGTTTTTGCCTTTTTTTGGAATTTTGTACCCCCCACCGTCAACGCCGGGCGGTACTTTTATTCTTTTTATTGGCTCGTTTGCACTATGCTTTGGACGGGCTCGGAGCTGACTGCCTTCAGCTGTTTTTATCGTCTGCACGTGTATTGCTGCTGTTAGCAAGCCTTGTCTTTTGGCGCCTGCAACGTCCGCGCCGGGTTTGATTTTTCTTTTGTTAAAAGCAAGTCTGGTTTTCTTTTGCTAGCCATTCTTGGATCCCGATGTTGCCCTTGATGTGTACGTTTTCCAATTTCAAGAATACTGTTTAAAGATTATATTTAAATACAAAAAAATGTCAGCAAGTCAGCGACTTTGCAGCCGTATCTTATTCTAACAGCGCAAGCAGCATGCACTGATCGGCGCATGCGCACGCATAATCTCATGGAATTTCCTCACTCTTCGGCAGAGGCGACAGAGAATCCGTCCACATAGAGCGTATATAAATCCAGTATTATAGTCCTGTAATATATCCAGATAGTTTGTAATGTCGTAGGAGTATTCCGTATGATACGACACTAGTCCAGATCAAAATCTCAGTTATTTTTGGCTGCTATGACAGAGCTGCGTAACACGCGTCCGTTTGGACGGGCGGCCAAAAACGGAATTGAGGAAGAGTAATGGGCCGATGGCCGACAGGGTGTGGACCTGGGTCACTGGTTGAGACCATTTCTTCTTTTTTAGGGGTGCTAACAAAGGGATTTTTGGGCATTCCACTTCCTCAGAAGGTAAATGCATATATTTCAGTCAACATTGGTGTAAAGGAATCAAAGCCTCATGTAATGATTTAAACTAATCATTATTTAAGAGAGCTAGTCTAGAAAGCTTGGGGAATTTTTTGCAGTTTGACCCCTTTTTGGCCCCCCCCCCCATCGGACCCGGGGAATGGATTTCATAGTTAGTGGGGCTTGTACCCTCTACAATACACCTAGGTTTGGCTACCATGCTCATCTAGAAAAAAGACTGGCGCAATGTTAACCTTTTTGTGCAATGTTTACCTTTTTATTTTCCCACCCCTATCAGACCTTGGAGAGAAAGCCGGGGGAATGATTATCATGTAGTAGGCCTTCTGCCCTCCTACAATTCTTAAGTTGGCTACTATAGCTTAATCTATAAAAAGATGGGCCAATTTTTACCTTTTGTGTGGGTGTCCGGTGTGGATAACAGAACCTGTGGACAGAGAATTCTCCACATATCCATACAGATTTGCCATTTTCATAATACAGACTTGGTGCGTTGCATCAGTCCAAAAGTGGTACAAAACTAAAGCCCTTCTTTTATCAGACTCTCTTTAGCATATGCCTAGTCTTAATAAACAACCAGTTGAGTATGGCCTGCCCGGGCATGCAGTTTTTGCTAATAATTTTTCTGGGCTGTAACGAAGAGACTATTAAGTTTCAGTATTTTTCAAACTTGTGGTTCCGTAATCCATTGCCAGAGTGAGTTTTCAATACTAAACATTCTTTAGCATAGCAAGTGTAGCTCTAACTCACTCAATTAAACAACCCAATTCTCATTAATCTCATCCATGTACAAACAATCATACCCACCTGGGCACTCAAGGGCCTCCATACAAGGCTCATCTGGTAATAGGTTCAGCATCACCATTGATCCGGGGCAGTCACGTCCTGTACCAGCTGGTGGGGGATAATGTGAAGAGACGAGTCCTTGTTTTGATCTCCCAACGCCGCATGATTCCGAAATCCAGCCCACTCAGACCACTGCGGCCCCAGCCCCATCCACTAATTCAAACAGAAAATGTTGAAAAGAAATCATTTTACTTTGTTAAGGTGAGTGACCCCATCATAGTCCAATTTCCTATGTCTTCAAGCCCCACGCACGGAAGGCATATCACCAAACAATCCGGAATAACACTTTTGTAATAAAATTGGATTGATTCAGCCCAAATTTCTGGTTGAGATTGCGTCTCGCCCCAATATTTTAAAACTCATAGCGAGACCAATAAATATTGGCGCAAATCATTCCAATTTTATCATTATCATGGTAGGATCCAATATATCGCGTATGGCACATCAAAGCATGATAATGAGTTGAATCGGTACCAGCCGTTTGGTAGTAGCAGCAAAAATGTAGCCTTAAATGGGCCCACCGGATAGTGTGTATTATATATTTGGATACCACATTTATAGACGATTTTCTTCATAGCATCAAAAGGAAATATTTCTTGGGCCTAAAATTTCACTGGGGTAATGAGAAAAATATTAACTTTTTCTGATACCAATATCTTAATTTTGATGAAGTGGGGATCGAGGTTGTCGATCGGGTCACCCACCTTTAAAGGAGGATGCCCAGATTTGATTTCAAAGTTTTCATCTTGATTGAATGACCACAAATATCCAACCTGTAAAATTTTACACCAATATTTCAATCCATTTTGAAATCAGAGCTAAAACAGTGATTTTGTAAGCATCACAGAATACTCTGTAAATTAATATTGGTTGACAAAAAATGATACCCATTTGTACTCATAACATCCAAACCAAACCCCCTTTAGCCATAAGATTTCACAGGGTAAATGAGAAAAATAGTAACTGCCTTTAGGTATTTTTTTTGACAATTCAAATCTCAAACTCACCATCGCAAATGACGTCTCCACAGTTGCCCATTTCGATGAGATCCCCGGCACAGTCTGCCCCGTCATATCTTGGCTCAGGATTTGTGCAGGTACGGCTACGACTCTGGATTCCTCCTCCTCCACATGACACTGAGCAAGCAGACCAATCCTCCCATTCTGACCAATTACCATCAACTGAAATTGAACAAACAACATTCCCTTAAATGTCATTTACTTCTCTTGATGCTTTCCTATAGCCGGGAATGGACCTACATCACAGAGCTTCTCATCGATGTGAAAGCAAACCAGGGAAAGCCCAGGGAATCCCCATATCGCAGTGAAAACAAAGTGCGCAAAATCAAAAAGTATGATCACTGCACACTGCAAGACACTTTTTTCAGCATGTATCAAATGTTTTATGTTTATGGACATTGTTGCCGAGCATATTTTTGGCAGAAGCCCAGATGTCTGCTTCCTGCTATTGGGCCTCCCTTATTTTAGGCCAAAAAAAAAAACAGATACAAGTAAGCCACTTTGTATCTTTTTTATTTTGAAGACATTTTAGAAGTTTCCAGTTGTCCCCCACATTTTTATTTTGGAGGCTTTTTAAATGCATTTTGTTTTTTTAATTGTTGAACTGAGAAATTTGATTTTTTTATTCTAGACAAAAACTGCCTTGGAGATAAAAAATTTCACTTTTTAAAAACCTGTCAGTCAATCAAAATTGAAATTTTGTCTTACAAACTAATAATTTTACAGTAACAGATGGTTAGCTTACTGTCTATTTAAGGTACACTTTAGATACATGTGCTCATTCAAGCTAAATGCAACTAATTTGCACCTACAATGTTTCTAATTTGTATCAAAATTGTATCTTCTTATTATTTCAAAAGTTAGTGTTTTGAATAGGTACACATTAGGCACATAAATACGTATATTAGGCTAATGTGACTTACTTTTTGTTTAGGGATTAGCCAATCAGAGATACTGTAAAAAAGTTGAGAGATTCATAGAGATATGTAGGTCTATTTTGATTGGTCATTAAGAGGTTATAATGTAAAGGGCCAGTCAGAAATACTGCAAAAGAGGTGGTAGACCTCAGGGGGTTAAAGCCTGTGGGAGTCTTAAGGGAGGGGGGGATGATCCAATTTAAGTATATAAATTTTTCATCTTGATAGAATGGCCTTCACCCCCAAAATGCCATCTGTAAAGTTTTGCACCAATATTTGAACCAGTTTTGATGCGAGTGTTAAAAATGTGATTTTTTAATCCCCACTGATAGAGTATTGGTTAAACAAAATAGGGCACATTTTCGCTCATAACTTCCAAACTAAACATCCTTTAGCCTTAAAATTTCACAGGGTAAATGAGAAAAATAGATTTCTTTAGATACCAAATTTTGACCACTTCCAGTAAAATCTGGTGTTCTGGGGACAATTTAGGCTATTAATGATCGGACCATGGCCCTTTAAGTTTGGTTTGGGTAGGGACGTGCCTCCAAGAGTCTGGAAGTACGACCCATATCTATATCAATTTGTGTTGCAAAAAGGACCTCTACCTATACTAGAGAAGCAGATTTTGGGTCAAATTTAACACAAATTTGCCATTTTTACTCCAAATTTTTATTTACCTTTTTAGCAAATTTGGAAAATTTTGGCTTCAGATTGAGGAAATTTGTCCAATTTTCCAACAAATCTGAGAAAGTTTAAAACCAAATAAAACACCCATTTCTGTACTAAAATTGGCATGAATTGGGGTCATTCATATACCAGAAGGCTCAAAATGAGATACCAAACTGTCAATTTTGAGGTGGTGTTTAGAGCTGTGGAGTGTGGGGCTGTTGATTGGGTCACCCACCTTTAATCTTAAAGACACGTAATTTGTAAGTATCGAGGTTGATAAAAAGTTAACCCTATCTACCCATGAAACAGATCATACTTTAAAAATACAATGTGGTCCCCGGACCACGAGTGACGTCTGCCGTCGTGGTTTGTGAATGGGGCCAAAGGTCACATGAGGTCACCAAGGACACATGAGGTCACTGAGGACACATGAGGTCACCGAGGACACATGAGGTCACCAACATGTCACCCCACTCGCCCCCTCCTTTCTACCAAGTTACATCATCGTAACCCTTACGGAACTCATACGGCATGCAATATATTAAGGGTTAACATTTTTACCGGCCAAAGGTCACATGAGGTCACCAAGGTCACATGAGGTCACCAAAATGTCACCCCAACCCGCTCCTTCCTTTCCACCAAGTTAAATCATTGTAGCCCTTACGGTACTCATACAGCATGCAATATATGAAGGGTTAACATCATGACCACAGACACACAAACACACACACACAGACATACGACCAGAGTAATAATCCCTATGAGCCTTCTGCAATTCTTGCACATGACACAAAAACTTACTTGGGCATGGGTGCGTATAGCATGCGCCTTCTTCCTCACTCTCGCCTTCACAGTCCAATCCTCCCCACGCTGGTTCTGGATTGGTACATGTCCTGCTATGTACCCTTGTCCCTTCAGCACACACTGCTACACATTCTCCCCATGGTCCCCATGGAGACCAGTTACCATCCACAGGGCATGGATCGAGACCCTCACAAGGAATCGTGCATTCTGATCACCCTGACACCACATGCCACCACGAGCAGGGGTTGGGTTGTCACAGAAGCGATAACGTTCACGAAGGCCATTGCCACAAGTGGAATCACCACGGACCCAACACCAACCCAGTTCCCCACTGGGCCATGACAGGGGGGGGGGGGGGGGAAAAAAAAAAACAGAAACGGTTAAAGAAATGGACTTATGTAGTATCTCGAATCGTAAGTCTAATTCTTCCTGATGACTTTATTTTGTGTTGTCTGATTTTAATGGGTGAGAGGCTTGATGACAGCACAATTCAAGTGTACAGAAAATGTGGTTTGTCACAGATGGATGTCCATATTTGGTTAAATTGAGTCCAGCCGATGGTTTTTTCATAATTTAATTTTCAAAATTTTCATCCTATACCTTTGTTCACAGATTAAAAAATCAACAAAAACCATGTATTGGTCTATTTAAATTGGCCAGCAAAAAAAATCAGTAACCATGCATTATGAATGGTACTCGGTCAATATCTTTCATGGTAATGCATAGCTGTGCATGTTCACTATAAACATTCATAAATGAAGGATTTATAAGTACGTCAATAACAGATACAGTGGCACACTGGATTGCTCTGTTGACAGTTTGAAATTCTCATGGAGATAGTTGTGATATGAAATATACCCAAATGTAGAGTAAAAAACACACTTTCAAAGGTTTTGTTACACAATAAGGTATTGTGTGTAGCCTCTGCCGTGTATCAGTTGTGTAATACACGCGGGTGACAGCACTATTAGCATGAACAACTCGGCTGCACCTCGTTGTTCTATGTAATTTAATGCTGTCACTGGTTGATATGACATGCTAGATACAAGGCAGCCGCTAAAAACAATACTCAATTTGATCTTTGAGTGTCAATAATTAACATCCAATTTCGTGTTGATGGTGGTTTTCCAGTTTGAAATACATTCCAAATCCAGTGGCAGTCTTACAAATTATAATCACTGCAAATTGGACCAATCCAATTTTGCACTCTCATCTTTTATACTATGGTACATATTGGATTGGATGAAATAAATGGCAAAAAACAGCTTATTAGTCTGGCTTCAAAAAGCATACTACAAGAAAACCCCATCCAACTTATGTTTTGACAATATAAACTCTTGCCCGAACCCTTTAATTTTTTGTGTTAGTTTGAACCTCTGTACCTCATTCCTGTTACTTAATTATTTATCTCATAAAATTTCATTGATTTTCAACTGGTACATTTCACTAACCAAATTACTCAATGTAGAACCTACTCAAAGGTTTGATCTAAGGCCCTCTTTCCCATATACCCATACATTAAATGCCACAATATCTTGGGATATAGTAGCGGAATTGCCTGGCGTGCTAAGCATAAGTTCCATGAAGTGACGCGTAAGAGAAAAAAGGTAAAGCAAAAGGAAACACCAAAGGGGTGAGGAGACTCTAAACGCAGTTATGGTTGATTGGAATAATGATCTCAAATAACTGTTAACTTCAATCTTTCTTCATCTATCATAATTTCCTCCTCTTGTCACATACTTGAGTTGATAGACGACCAATTATAATCAGAAGCATCATTGGTTGACTGGCTACAAAAAAGTTATGGGCACTTTGTGTCAGTGGTAATCTAGTGGTCAGTTATGGTCATAAAACTAATCAACGTTGGCTGGGCCATGGCAGCACAATCATCAGGTACGTAAAGATGTATCTTCAAAGGGTTTTCTATTGAGCAGACGGGATTTATCCAGATAAAATTTATCTGGCTGATTATGAGAACAGCCGATAGTGCGAAGTTTCTATGAGGCGGCGTTTTCCGGAAAATGCGATCCGATCGTCCACGGCCGGTTACTTGTACCAGCCTGAGGGTCATCTGCACAGGTCAACAGGTTGTATTGTGGTCGTGACCTCGCCGATACTGTAAGATCAAAGATGGCGGGAAGAGCGAATGCCCTAGTTTAATGCCAATTTTGAGTTTTAATTCATGGGTAAATGATTCTCCGCAAGCCCAGCCACACGTTGTGATAGGCAGGAAAAGGATCATGAGGTATATTACAGGGACATGGAATCGCGCTCCAAAAAGTAAGACGGCGACGGAGAATCGTGATGTTGACCAAATGCCGTTGCTACACCCTTGGTTATAAACGTCAAAACGCTGCGCACACACTGGGACGGAGGGTCAATTACTGCGATCCCACCGTGGCGTCCAAGTTCCCCGGTCTAGCCAGTATGTGCACTCTATCGAACTCTGTGTGTTTTCTATTGGCCGTTAACGGATACATTTTTCTGGCATAGCCTTCCAAAACAAGGATAAGTACCGGTGGAAACTTTCATCGGTATAAGACAAGAAAATGCAGTAGTTAGTAGACGGCTGTTTCTATTGAGCCAAGTAATCCCTTTTTCTGGTTTAAACCGGAAAATAGGTCAAATAGAAAACACCTTTGAAGTTCATCCTTTAGCTACCAGTTTCAACTTCAGTTTCATCTCCGGTACCATTTCATCCCATCCCAATATGTTCCATCTTACAAAAGTGTTGGTTGTAATGTTGCCCGTGCATACACAACAATTTCTTAATGGGAGTACCTGTGAAGTTAGCTGTTAAGTAGCCATGCGATACCCACCTGCATGGGTACCATCGACGGCCGCAATAAGAGTGGGGGTAATCATCCACCTAGGTACACACGCAGAGCCTAAACCCTAGTCACCCCATGTGGAGTACCTGCATGGGTAATCATGCAATGAGCTTTGAGCTCTGTGTGATTATTGTAGGAAATTTTATCCATTATTAAAATTTTCCGGTCCACATATTGTTATATGTTTGTACACACAATGTCGCTTAGTATAAGGGGTTTTTTGGTGATTTGCTCAACTCAATATAGAGGTTACTAAGACTTGAAAATGTCAGAAAGTCGTAACAACAATAGAATGTTTGACACCCTCTATGGGTCAAAGTGATTGCCTACTTATGGCAGGGGCCGGGGGTAGGGGGTACCTGTGAACGGTAATCCCGTGGAGTAGCCTTGCGGGTGCTCCACTACTGGTGGCTTACATGGGTACATGTCAGTCACCTGGCAGGCAAATGAAGAGTACACTATAGGATGGGTTAATGCTAAGGTAAATATAGCTGCTATTCACCCAGTGGCTGTGTACTTCGCAAGTACTTAGTTGTAGGCACTGCCATCAATAATGTATAAAGGGGGTACCCTTCGAGGAGTAGAGCTAAGAGTAGTACACATGGAGCGAGCTAAGCTCTGGTACACCTGTGAGAGGAATCTTGCTGTGTATATGAAGGGTGGAAACATGTGGAAATGATGTATGAAACAAAAACAAACTGATTGATTCCAATTAGATAGCAATTTGCTCGTGTAGAACCCGGGAGAAGTCCTTATGTTATGCCGGGGTTGGTGGGGTATGGACGCACTTTAAGAGACACTGGAAATTTGGAAAAATAGTGAGCCCTCATCGATTTTTCAAAACGATATTTTTGTATGGTTGTAAAGCTTTATATACACAATCCCTAACCCGGCAGGATTAAGACCCAACAGCTTCCTTATGGGTAAACAGAACGATTTTGTTAATTTAACGTCGAGGCATGGTTCATTCAGCAGACCAACGAAAATGCGTTTGAAAACAAGGAACATGCCACGCCCGGTATGCATGTTTCCCAAGCTATACACACTGTTTGACTGGTTAAACATTTGTGGTTTTAATATCAGTGAGTACGAGTTCAAACTTCATGTACTACTAAAAATCGTTGTTGATTAAAGTGAGTTATGGAAAATTAAAAGTTGGCCTAACAATTACCTGGTGGTCTTTATCCTCATATCAATGTCCCTATCTGTTTTGGGGGGTATGTTATTTTTCTGTGTAAAAAAATATAGCTCTGGCCTTCAAATGGCCTAGATATATCATTTGAGAGCAAAGTGAGAAATTATATTTCGATGAAAATGT
The DNA here is from genome assembly GCA_023653785.1 of Ophioderma brevispina. Taxonomy (NCBI): domain Eukaryota; kingdom Metazoa; phylum Echinodermata; class Ophiuroidea; order Amphilepidida; family Ophiodermatidae; genus Ophioderma; species Ophioderma brevispina. Next base: position 1,968 of record JAMKCH010047611.1, on the reverse strand, counting down.
GCCAGTGCCACTTTAAACTTTTTCAATTTAAAAATTCATTTTAAAGTTCATGTTTATCCTTGCATTGATGAAAATTGCCATGTTCCTCTCTCCTTCACAAGTTTTGGATTAATTTCCCCTCAAATCCTCCATTCCTGAAAAATAATGACTCCTCTCTTATTATGCATTTTGGGTATTAGCTACTTACTTAGTTTTAAACAATTCTGTACCAATGTGTTCCCAATCAGTAAATTCCCCAGGAATTTTAGATCCATTAGGAAAATAGAATGCTGCATGCCACTTTGCTGAGAGACCTGGATTAAAATCTACCTCAAGAGCATTAGTATCATACGGTACAGCCGGGTGTGGTACATAGTAGTGAACACCGTCATTTAAGCTCTGTAAATGACAAAGAAACAGATTCCTTGCTAGACTGACAAAGTAAGATGTGTGGAGAAATTTCGAGAATAAAAATTGTTCAAAGGTCCCAGGAAATGAGATGATAAACATACTCCAAATCTTTATGGGTCATTCCATTCCAATAAACAGGGCCAGAAAAAGAATACAATACCAGTGACATCATTAGTGAAACTATTGATTTTTCAGAGAGTAATAGAATTTTTTGGGTGACTGGTGTGAATCTATTCATGACACTGACTGAAAATCAATAGTTTCACTAATGATGTCATCACCAACCCAAATATTGAATGCTTTCTATCCCTCCTTGTAGACTTGACACAAACCACATTCGAGGGTTGACAAACAGAAGGCCGTAACTCAGCACTGAAAGAAATATTAAAGAATTTCTTTAATTCTGTTGTTCATAATTCAAAATTGTTCTTTATTTATATAATGTTTGCTTACAGTACCATATATGAGCTTTATGAGATGTTTACATTTTGAGTAATGAATAGATTTGCTTAGTAGAAAATATTAAACAAAGCAGTATTACAGCAGAATTTCTTTAATATTACAGCAAGAAATTCTTTAATATTTCTTTCAGTGCTGAGTTACGTCCTTCTGATTGTCAACCCTTGAATTCTATTTGCATTTCCTGGGACCTTTAAGACCTTTGTGGCCAAGTGGGTCACATCTGACACAGAGAGGGAACAAGGGAGTTTCCATGTAACCATCTGAAACACTTTTTTCTGACACACTTTTGAATTTGGAAACCCTTCACAGAATAAAGTACAGGTTTATTCCGTTAAGGTTTCTGAATTCATAAGTGTGTCAGAAAAAAGTGTGTCAGATGGGTCAGGTTACAGAATCTCCGAGGGAACAATGTGGATTTCTAATATCTCTCTTTTAAGCTTTTGGGATCTAGGCTGGATAATACAGGAGTTTCCTTAATCTGACCCATCTGACACACTTTTTTTCTGACACACTTATGAATTCGGAAACCTTAACAGAATAAATCTGTGCTTTCCCAACATCCAAATTTTACATTTGATTGCAGTAGGCTATTTTAAATATTTGCCCCCAAACAAATTTGTTCTTGAAAATTGAAAGAGTTTACAGAAATTGAGATATCCATGCACATATCCTTACATATGATTTATTAAAAACAAATCTTACAAATCAAGTAACATGATAAGATTTTGATTTTTAAGGTAGGATTATCGGCTATGGCTTCGTGCCCAGATCTTGTCGAAATTGTCATGAAATGTTGGTATTGGTGAAAGAAACAAATGTGCCAGATTTTAATTTTTTTTCCATAAAGGCGTTTTATAGATATGTCACCTAATGCATTTTCAAATTCCTATAGACTTTGTGCAGGGACTGATTTTGGCAGTATAGAAAGTGGACCAAATGGGGCAATTTTGTGAAAAACTACACATTTTATTTCAATTATTTCTCAAGTAATTGATGAGTTATAAGATTGGTGTTTGTTTTTTTATGGTTAAAGAAATACTTATGTATCCACTTTTCATAATTTTTCCTAGAAGAAACTACAACTCCCTTAATGATGAATAAGGTGTCATATGAAAG
>JAMKCH010047610.1:0-11752 GCA_023653785.1 Ophioderma brevispina | reverse complement strand
GTCAAGGGTGTTCAATTCATAGTGGTCAGTTAAACCTGGACAGGTTAACGAAATCACTCTCTGCAGTCCCGCTTTTATCTTGTCTCGCAACTTGAAGGGTACGTTTCCTCAAGCAAGAATTCTGCAATGGTGCAGCAGTCGGATCAATAAATATATCTTGTGTATATGTCTAGCAGGCAGCCAAATGCCTTGAACACATGGCTGAACTCTTCGACCATAGTTCAGTGAATATGGTAACCGAACTTCACATCCCATACTGGCATAAAGGGGATCAGCACGCTAAGATCATCAGGCATTCTCACTGTTCCGATAGGAGCAGCCATAATGCCAACAAGTAAAGCAGGTGTGCGATGAAATGTTAGAATTTTAACGGATTATACAGTGAGTCTTTTTTTTTAAAGCGTGACCAAACGTAAGCCGAAATGCTTTTTAACAAGTAATTCTTGGGTAGAACCATTAATATTAGAGTCCCTCAATGCCACATGCAATACACTGAAAATCAAATTCCCCGCGTAAAATCAATTGAGACCTTCGATACGTACATTGGAATTGATACTACAGGTATTTTGCTATCTGGCCAGCTAAATTGGGGATTTAAAAAGCTTTGTGGAACAGATGGGACTTCAACTGATTTTACTCTTCATAGGGATATGGTAAAATATTTAATATCCGAATTAACACTTAAGTGACCAGGGGGGGGGTCCTAGGGACCCTCCAAATTAGTTTTCGCGCTGGCCGCTTTACGCGTGGGTTTTTCGCGCCGAAATTGTTTGTAATTGTCTGACTTTTAAATGCGCTTCTTTTCATACCAACAAAATTAAAATCGGCCAAGCCGTTAATGAGTTAATTAGTTAGGGTCCCATGGACCCCCCCCCCCCTTGGGCACTAACGGAAGTCAACTGAGAATATTAAAAAAAAATCAAAGAACCAAAGCAAATTTTTTTTTGCTGATATATGTTCACACATACATATAAGTAAACAAATAATAGTAACATTAAAAACGATTAACCCTTTATGTGCTGAAAACAAACAATTTCATTGTGGACGTTGCTAAACCGTTACTGTACAAAGTCTATGGGAAAATGATGTGTATTTTGCAACACTCGTTAAAAATACAGGATTCCTAAAACTTCAAGTTTGTTGTTAAATATATGTAATTTGGGTCTTCTAGAGTATATATCAACATAAAATAAGTTTTCAAAAAGTTTGATGTAAGCGCAAGGCTTATTTGAATTTTCCGTCTTTTTGCCCAATGTTCGCGTGTTTTGAAAACAATGTTTGGCCCCTAATTTGCAGCCCACATACCAAATTTCATGTTTAATGCTGAATTGGGGTTGTCTTTTGTACCCTTCACATTGGTATAAATTTCGTACAAAATTCCCTCGGAAAGTGGTTCCTTGGTGGGGTCCACATCCCCCCCCCCCTTGGGCACCAACGGGAGTGAAAACCCCTTGTCATTAATGTTAGTACTCGTTATTTGTATCGAGATTATTCTGTGAACATTTAGTTCTTATTGTGATATAATCACTGTAGATGTGCGTCCGATTAAATTGATCCAAATACTCAAAGTAAATTTACATTGTAATTTGTATAGACAATCTTCATGGACCAACTATAGACATGACGCAGCATTTGCCGAAATGTCGCGATGGCCGTGGGTTATTGATCACGAATGAGCCCTCAGTTGCCATTTTCATTTATTAATAGCATAATTAGGTTAATTAATTTATGTATATCACTTTTGAGACTCGTTTAAAATAATTTATCATGCATATGTAAACTAAGAATTTCCCTTTAACGAGATCGGTTTTTTTTCGAGGGTCTGTAATCACAACAGTGATCTCTAGTAGAAAACTGACTTGTCCTTTTTGTTTGTTGTTTGTTTGTTTTTCTGAGAAGACTGTAAACGCTAGAAGGTTTCATCCTGTTTGTTTCTCCGCTGTACAGCTAACGTCATTGGAATGGTTGTTACCGAAAATCCCTTAAAGGGATTAGCAGCGTTAATGCGAAAGAATCGAAAAAAGTGGAAATCGCATTTTTTAACTTATAAATCAGGCATAAGTGTGTACGATTCCATATAACTGCTTTAAGTGTTGAAACAAACCACCAAAAGATACCAAAAGTTAAAAAATGAAATATTTGAGGAATTTGTCATACGTCTCCCGCAAAATAGACATATAGCGACGGCTTCTTCTCAAATCTGCACTAATCAGCTGATTGCGGTTTACTCCAGTACAGAATAACCAAGATCAATAATGTTTGGTTTGAAAGTCAAACTTGTATTGCTCATGGTGCACATTCACGCTGAAATATACAGCGGAAAGGCTTTTTTGATCTCAAGTGCTGAATTTTGATACGCCCATATCGAAATTACAGAATCAGATAACAAGTACTGCCTTGGCTTGATACGCGGATTCAAGCCAACCACTGGCAGATTATGTTCGCATATCCATGCCAGTACAAAATATAAAAATATTAGTTTGATGAATTTTTTTGCTGTTTCGATTATCCAGTCGCTGCTAGCCCTTAAATCGATGACTTTTTTCAAAAGCTACAGCAATTAAATAGATTAAATCATCAACTGGTTTAGCAGTAGTTCACTTTTATTGGTTATGTCTTTGGTCTTGTTTTGGAACGACTTACACTTGGACAGATTGCCTTTTTGTTGCAGTTTAAGCAGCAACTCCTGCGGGCGTTGCACTCATCCGTTTTTGTGTGTTTTCCGCATCTTCCCCAAGTACATTGTGTGTGATCTTCTTCCGTTTTGTGGCGTTTTTTTGTTTTACTTTCGATTTGTCCCCTTACTACGTGCTACGACTTCAACTTCTAATATGCTCCGAATCAAAACCCACCAACCTAGTTAACCCAATCGTACTACCGTGATCCCATTTTTGTAACAAAACCCCCGAAAGGGAGGGGGGTGACCTCCCTCGATTTCTTTTCTGAACATGGATTCATATGAATGTGTTCCAAGATAAGCTTAGTGTTTCTGTCGCATTGGTATCAACATAAGTACCAACATTCCCATTATGACGTTATAAGTGAGGAAAGTATGAAACCGGCTATGGGGTTTGAAAATTGATATATCGCAATTTTAGTCGATCAAAACATATTTATAGAACTAAATGCTCTGTTTTATCAAGTCGCAGCCAAACAAACAAAAAAAAGAAAAAGAAAAATCGTATATTCCTTACCTTTTGGCGAAATTTGAATGTTCTACAATTTGTTTCTATAGAAATTAACAGTTTTGCTGACATGTCGAACTTTATGACGTCATATGATGTAAGTCTAGTCCAGCTATGTTAGTACTCATTTTGGGAACAATATTCAAGAGGAGTACTAATAGCTATCTATTTGGTATCCAAATTACTTTCTATTGTAATTCCGACCTCCCTAGCTGTTTGTATGGTTGCTACCCTCTCACTTTTGGATCACCTTTATCATACCACTAAGAGATTAAAGGATACCGCCTACCGGTATATTTTTGTATCAGGTCAGTGAGCGAGTATTCAGCGCGTACGACGCATTACTATCAGGTCGGTATCCGCGTACTCGCCTGATCCATGTACAGAGGCGTGTGTGATTCTTTGCCTTTAAGCGTTGGGCATAAAATTTTGGGTTAATAATACTTTTATTTATGGAAAACGATTGTTTTTAATAAAGAACGACGCGTTTTTTGTTATTAATATATGTTGATGACTTAGTGGTATGAAAATTCGTTATCGGGTTCACATCGCTCTTATACGGGGAATTACCATGCGCTTTGCTCCATACCGGAGTTCAGCCTCGGCTTCACCCAGCACGGGGCTTCGCGCATGGTAAATACCCGTATCATAGCTCTGCTTCACCCGATAACTATACTATCTACCTACACCTCGCGGTGACTAATTTCGATCAGTAGTTAACTTTGCATGTAATAACTGCCCTTTTAATAGCCACATTTATTAATACATGGTATTGCTTATTTCAATCGTTACAATATTTGGCACAGAAAAGGGGGTTTTGGAAACCCGGGGAAAAAATTGGAAAGCGGACCACCCCCTTGGTCGACAGTGTTAAGATCCAAGGTTGCTGGTTGTGTTAAAGTTGCTTGTGGCAACTTAGGCATGCTGTGTTGATTATGCCACACTAAAAGGCAAATTTTCAAAGTTTAAACGCAACTTAACAGACCTACCAAAAGAATAACTTTGCGTACACGTATACTTTTTTTCCCCTATCGCCCAGACAAAATAAGCATGATTTTGAGCATTAATCATGTCCTTATCATGCCTTTAGACCAAAGAATTCCCTTAGCAACGGGCCTGAAATATAAAGAAATTCCCACTGGTACATGGGCCTGCCCAAGTGCACATTTTACACCGTGCGGGCGTAAGTAAAATCATGCCTCAGGGGGGGTGGGGTGACATGCACATCATTCCTTATTTCATGCCCATGCCCTGCCTTGTTCCATCCCCGACCACGCCATACAAATCAAAGACTACTCATTGCTACTGCTTCACTATTTCACATTAAGTTGCATTCAACTAAATACAGCATCCACATCCCGTGCCCCTTAACGCCCCACCCCCACTTATGGGGTTCTGGAAACCGAAGTATGGTAAATGTTGGTACATGGGGCCTGTAACTCCAAGGTTTCCCCCGGGCCTGCACTTTCTCTCGGCGACCCTTTGAACTTATCGATATACCATTCTTGATGATATATTATTCAATCTTGAGCCACAATGCGCTCTATGGTCTTACCAGAAATTCAATTGATACTGGCCTTTGTTCTACATGGCCGCAATAATACAAATAAAGCAAAACGGGTATAAACATGTGCATGACGTGGTATGGACAGGTATGACATAGCATGAAGCAACCGTGATTCTTTTGTTCTTGCTTAGCAACAGTAGCAAAAGTAGCAACAAAAATCGGCGGCGAGGAGTGGAAGCAAAGCAAGAGGATAAGAAAAAAGGAAGAAAAAGATGAAAAAAAGGCGCACAGAGGTAAAAAGATAAACCACGGGAATGAAGCCTGCCCTGAATGGTATCATAACCCTTGTCTAACCAGCAATCGGACCCAACACCTAGGGGGGGGGGGGGGTCTTGATTTTTTGGGGGTGTGGTTTTTTGGGTTTTTTGAATTTGTTTTTTTTTTTTTTTGGGGTTTTTTTTTGGAGTAGGGGTTGTTTGAAGCCAATCCTTCCTATATTTAACTGTGTAAACGGAATTTAAAATTGCTCTATCAGTAAAGTTTCATATTGAGCTAAATTAAACTTTTAAGTAAATTTGTTTTGCTTTTTGGATAAAATCCTGTAAAAAAATTGATCGTTGTGGGTGTTGTTTTTTTTCTAGCCACAATGATTTGCCTATACTTTTTGTAAACAAAACTGATTAAAAAAAATAATTGGGATAGCGCAGTGCATTATGACGTGTTTTGGGGAACGTTGGTACTTATTTGTTTGTCCACTGGAAGAAGAGACCCCTAGATATTGATGACCAAAATCAATTTCTAGGAGGTTAAGTATGGGAAATCAATCATCTTTATTGAACTTCACATCAACAGTCAGTGTATAACATATAATAAGCATGAATAGGGGATTGCTCCTGCTGGTTCAAGACGTGTTACCCCCCCCCCCCAATGGTCTGGTTAAAGGTTATTCAAACTAGTGTATGAATTATCGTAGTTTTACTTTTTTTCAAACTTAGGCTAGCTATATCGTTACTTACTCGTGACTCAACACAACATTGGCCATAGGCCTTAGCATAACATCACTCATGTCGTTTCACAACACCTTTCATGGGACATGGTTTGCAATAGTTCTCCTAGCTATTTGTACTATTTAACAGCTTTATTTCAGCTGATTCATATATTCCTTAGGTGAAGCACTAAGAACGTTACACACACAGATTCCAAATTCTCATTCTTTGTTTGCACCACTGAATTTCGTCACTTAGTTGTATTTTTTTTTTCAGACAGTTTTGGTGCAGTCCTTTCATATAGCTGATACTTATAACATTATACTAGTTTGTTAAAGTCCTCCTTATTATTACCAAATACGAAAAACAAAAATATCAACGGTACACACTTATATCAAAGCATTTGGATTATTAATTCCACGACTTCATCATGTGTTAAATTTACTAAATGTCAGTGCAGGCAAATATGATTTTTTCTAAACAATCTTGTTTAAAACACGTCGCTCTAAGGAGAAATCGCATATAGAGGGCGCTGTAACCCACAAACCAAAATTACATTTGTAGGGGGTATATTGCAAGATTTCCGCAATGGATTTTTAATGATTTTTTTGTAGAGGTAATAGCCTCGTGCATGTCCCTACTTAAGTCAAGAAAGTATCAATTTCCAACAACGACGTTCCTTTTCCTTTCTTTAATATTTCATTGCGGTCTGAAGTCAATAAGCTTAAAACATGAACGCATAGGCAAACAAATGAACAAACACGACAAATTGCAGACAAACAAACTGAGATGAAAATTTGAAGTAGCAGCACCACTCAAAATGTGAGTGCGATCGACATAAATGAGAACTGGCTCAACGCGGTGGAATTATCGAACGAGCATGGGACCACATTCATCAACAGAACCTCAGCAAATTGGTAACAGCATGTGTAAAAAGAAAACTTATGTCATCAGTGGCAGATTGAGGAAACATTGACTAGTGAGTCCTCACTTGAATGACAAAACCATTCACTTAACTGCATAAGGAGTTTTGCACTTCCGTTAGTGCAGAACGGGGGGGTGGTGGGGTTCCTAGGTGACCCCCCCGAATAAACACCACTTTCCTAAAGGATTTTAGATGAAATCCACCACATGTTAGAAGGCTTCAAAGACATCAACACTAAAGAAATAAAAACTTGAAAAGGTTGTTCAGTAGAAAATTAGGTGGCAAAACTTGATTTTAATTTCGGTCAAAATGTGCGAAAAAGACGCGAATTTTGTTTTCTGGCATTTTCTACGGCATTGGTTAACCGTCCAGACTTGTGCTGATGCTTTTGGTGAAGAATGAACAATATTTCCCATATTAAGCACAAACATAAATGTCGCATGCCATTTTATATTTTTTAGGGTGACTTGTATAATTTTTACCATAGGTTCCCTACAGTAAACCGCGACATGACGTTATAAAATATTATGGCCCAATGGTCCTACTATACGTTGGGCAAGTTTTTTTAAATTAATTATTTACTTTGTTTATGCCACTAGGTGTAGCATTATGAAAATCAGGAATCACATAACTGAATAAGATTTTTCATTGTTTGTCTTGAGCCCTTCCGTTAGTGCATAAGGGGGGGGGCTCCTAGGGGGACCCATGCTAATGAACGTCAAAAACGACCATAGATTTGAATTTGTTTTGCACCAAGAGCGCAACTAAAATAGACAATATCCACCACAAATTAAACCAAATATATTGCAGCGTTAACCCTCGTTACCGAGTGGGGGGCGGGGGGGTGGTTTACCACCCCTTCAGGTTTTTTCCCGCCGGCTTGCTAAAACCCCCTTTTTTGGTGCCAAATTATTTAATGTCTTGTCATTGAACTGTTCCGCTCCTTTTAATCCAAAAACAAACATCCACCGGTATAAGGTAAGATCCAGGGTGATCCCAAGTGATCCCCTCCGGAAGCGAGTATCCCACATGCCTAACACACAGGAACATCACTACACTTGAATTTTGGTACCAATAGATAGGTATGGTTCCTCCCTTCCTTTGATACCAAATGAGTACCAACATGCCTAGCCATTACGTCACAATGACGTTATAAGTTCGCAGGTCAGGCAAAACTGCCCATTCAATAGATCACACACAGTGAAAAGATTCATTTTTCGCCATAAAGGTTAGGAAAATCAGATTTTCATGTCAGTTTTTTGACTCTACTTGATGGAAATGACTAGTTTTTAATATAAAGAAATCATTTTAGAGGTATAATAGGGTGTTTGAGTCGCCAAAATTGCGAAATATCAATTTTCCACCCTATATTCAGTATTTCGTACTTTCCTCACATATACGTCATAATGGGATGTTAGTACTTATCGTGGTACCAATGGAAGAAGAACTCTAAGCTATCCTTTGGTACCAAATTTATCAAGGCAATCGGGTGTAGTAAACGAAATCACAGGGGATTTTTGTTACAAAATGCTCAGGTAGACGAGGGTTAAAAATTCGCCTGCTGAAAAAAAAATGTCCCTAGGAACTACCCCCCCCCATCAGTGTAAGTGTTAAGCTTATTTTGATTTCAAACTTACCTCTTTCTTCATAAAAAGAGCATATGCAAAGAAAAATGATTATTTACAGCTTACACCTCATTCTTTTATTTTCCTGCATGTTTATCTTGTTATATTTCTTGGGCACATGCGTCAATGCCTTAAGCTTATTTACCTCAATCGGGCATTAAAATGGACATGAAATCGCTGTTTACATTGTTTAATTTCTTACTTTAGACGCTTTGATACAGGAAAGTGCCACTTTTTCTGAGAACATCATTTTTGGAAAAAGAGTGTGTTTGATGCTAAAAGTGTTTTTTGAAAAGCCAGACGCCTTTTGTGGCAAGCCAAATGTTTTCTCTCTTCAAACCCTTTGAAATTTTCTAAACATCCAGTTCTAAGTGAAGTTATGCAACACAATGCCCTAGAATTTTTTTGGGGGGCTTTATTTTTGGGAACCGTGTATATCCCCTTCCTAACTAGGGTTCAGAGAGAATAACGTGACAGATACTGAAATATACGTGACAGATACTGAAATATACGTGACAGATACTGAATATACGTGGCAGATACTGAACTATATGCCCGAAAGTTGCTAGTCCTTTTGTATTATATATTGGAGAGGAATCAAATTCAGGGCAAAACTAGAAATTGAAATTAAACGATGTTTTTTTTTCTTCAGTGAATGAGTTTTTTTGGGGGAAAAAACATTCTTTTTATCACGCTTTAAAATGAACAATTAATACAAAAGTTCAACATTTTTAGTAAGTCTTTGTGTTTCAACTCTAAATTAGTATTATGCTTTTGCATGATCTGAAAATTAGCAATATTGCGTTTAAAATCTGTTTAACATGTATGTTACTAATTCTATATCTATCCAATAGCCCTCTTAATCGCTTAAAACCCACATGAAAAAAATCACGGACGGACCCCTGCCTTGAGTTAGTGGGAAATTGCTCCCCTTCAGTCCCATTTTTCATTTTTTATCTTTATTCGTTATTATTTATTGTAATATTATCACTGTTGATCGGTTCCAGCAAATTTATCACATTAGACTAAAACTGCCCTTTAACGAGACCCCGTTTTTCAGGGCTGCAATCACAACACTGGTGTATAAATATGTTTTTTTATGTTTTTTTCCCTGAGATCAGATGACTGTGAACTCCGATTGGTTTTCATCTTTGTGTTTTATGCAGCCTATAGACAGATACGCGATCATTGAAAAAGTTTTTTATATATAGTTGTTAGCAGAAAAGCCTCGTAACTTGATGGCACTTGTTTTCTAAAGTGTGTACAGCCTGCAATGTCATCATCAGACTGGTTAAGCTCTGTAGAGTCAGCATTACTTTATGCGTTGGTCTTATTTTGGAACGACAGCACTTTGCAGAGTGCTTTTTTTTTGTTGCGTTTTACAGTTCCACTCTACGGCTTTGCACTCTACTTTTGATTTGCGTTTTCCGCATCTTCACAAGTATATTGTGTTGTGGTTTCTCTCCTTTTGAGCGGTGGTTGATAGCTTTGTGTTTTGTCCCCTTACTACGTGCTACGACGTCCACTTGTAGATTTCGAAATATGTAATGCTTCCCTGTTCGTTTGCTCTGCATTTTGGGAAGTTTCCAAGGGCAAATTCGGACTGAGTAACAAGATTTTTTCCTGACTTTGTTATCTTTGATGCAAACGACTATCATATCTCGAAGAAGGTTGTCCTTCAAGTTCCCCAAGGTCAATGTGGTACGCTGATATCGGTTTTCCCGGCCATTTTCGCACTTTTATCAACCACAATATATTTGGTAATCAATTTCGAACGTTTTGGGCTTATCATCTAAATCCTAAGTACCATTTCGTACTATCCAGCCACTCTATTCCATTTTTCGTCATCATTCTCGTGTCCGCATAACCGAATTAGCTTATGGTAATGCAAGTCCATCTTTATGCTTTCACATTTCGCCATTTCGCATTTATTTCGAAAAATCATCAACTTTTTTCGCTATACGTAACCAGCCGGTGCGAAACAATTTACGGTTGATTTTCATTTTCGTGGATTGCTATTCTAGTTGGCGATTATGCGCATTTGTCCTTCAATTACGGTACGTTATAGACCTACAATATACGTTTACGTTTAAATAGACCACAAGGACAAAATCAGTAAATATATATTTGATAAAATGTGCAAACAATTTTAGGAAATTTCATATCCTTCAGTACCCACATATCTGATAAGGCCTAGATATTTTTTCCGGCAAATTTATTCTCATGTACTGAATACAGTAATATAACTGAAAAATAGGTTAAGGTGGGTGATATATATGACCTCCGTCACGCACTTCACTCCATTAAACTTGAATTTTTCATACAGATTATTTGAAGCGTCAAATTAGAATGTACAGATTTTTAAATCAAATCTCGTTAGAAGCTATACCTTCATTCTGTTAAGTTGCTTGGACATTTATGGGCGGTGTGGGGGTGTCATATTGGGTCAATGAAAAGTTTAACGTTTCATTCTCTGCTTTACTCAGCTTTGATCACTGTAGTTTCCTCCACTTCATTATATATCATATATATATAGAGATATAATAGAATATATATATATATACTGTTCTTAATTTTCCTTTTTAAATATGTATCATGCTCAGAATTGAATACTGATAATATCTTTTAAGCCCCCGTGTTTTTATTTATGAGCATCTTGTGCTACACTCTTAGGATGCTTATGTAAACGTTGCAATGAATACTTTTTTATCTTTAACCGATGATCCATTGTTTTTTTAAATAAGGCTAGCCTCACGGTCTTTTAATTCGGCATTACTCTAGGTTCTCAGTCATATAATAATTGTTCAATGCCGAACTGCGCGATAAAGGATGCTTTCCCCCTGATTATATATTAACGCAAAATATATGCTAATTCAAACGAACATTTTTCCATTTTTGTTATCTCAATGGTGAAATAGAACACTGGATTGAATCGTCAAGCTCATCCAATTGAATCGATTTGAGCTAGTTTACGCAATTGGCCGACCATTCTAGCGCTGTCGAATGCTCCTTTAACGAAATTGAATGACGGTTTGGCTTAATTGAAAAACAATATACATCATCGTACAATTTCGCAAGAAAACTAATGGTCCCTTCTATAAATGGACACGTAAATTGCGAAATGGCCGGGAAACCTATATTAATGCGGTAGGCAAAAGTCATCAAAATTTTCTTTATGCACAGTCTATCTTCATTTTTCTCTTTATCACTTGTAAAATCAAATCATTATACACGTCTAAAGCTCCGTCATCAATCAATTGTAATAAAGCTGATTCTGCTGTGGCCGGTGTAGAATTGATTATGGTCCGGCGTACTCAGAGTCCGGAAGCAATGGTGAACAATAGGGCAATCGATTCAGTTGACTCTTTACACCAACATTAAGTTTCACGCTTTATTCGCGTTATCGTCTTATGGACCCGGACTGGGCTCCGCCGTACAATGTGCTTTTCACACCCGGGCTTCCTGACAGACGTGCACTGAGTTTTTTTTTCAAGAAAGGGCTCTTATTACACAAATTTAAAATT
>JAMKCH010047609.1:0-11840 GCA_023653785.1 Ophioderma brevispina | reverse complement strand
TGTGTGTGTGTGGGTGTGGGTGCGTGTGCGTGCATGTGGGGGTGCGTGCGTATGTGTATAGGTGTGTGTGATATGTGGGTTGTGTATGTTGTAGGGGTGTGGGGTGTTGCCCCTCAGATATGATATCGATTTCATTTTTTAAATTTACGTGTGAATGTCGTTTTTTCAACAACAACGTTGGCTACTTAAGCACTATATTAGCTTGTATTTCTTTCTCTTAGGGCCTTGGTTTTGTTAATGGATCAACAGAAATCTTCCTTAAAATATGGTTTTAAAAATATTGCAACTTATATGGCTATTCAGATCCCACGTTTTTATATATGAATTAATGACCGTATATCGCAGTGTCCAAAAAAAACCCTCTGCGTCGTAATCTCAGAAATAAGAACGCTTTCTAAACACTCTCTGCACCATAATTTTAAACATGCTCAAAATATCTAAAGATTTTATGTATAGACGTTTTTATATCTAAAAGCCTTTGACGGTAAATGTTTAGGCATGACGTCATTTAAGCCACAATCAGTCATTTTTGTCCAAATTCAAAATTACAATTTTGTCTCTAAATACATGTAGCTATTGTTAGGTCATATCAACACCTTATATTAACTATTCTTTGTGAAAAACAGACACTTAAAGGGAAAACATAGCATGAAAAGAATATTCAGACATAATGAAATGGACCCTTAAGTACTGAAATCACTTCCACAAATGTGAAACAATTTGGGTGTTTACGTTTTGTAAAAAGGGAAAAGTAACGAACATTGTTTTCCTGGTAAGCTTCACTTCTCAACCAATTACTGCCACCATTTTATCAAGCATGGAAAGCATGCTCACAGACCATTGCTATTGTATATGTGCTAATTCCGGCTAATCCACCTTTCACTTGTCAGATCAATATCTTACTACAAGCCTGAAGTACAATGTCTGAATCCCGGTCTGAATGCTTTTGAATTGCGTAACAAAACATACTAGATACACTGTAAATTCTGGCAGGGATGTGAACACCTCGATTTTCAGTGGCAGGAATTGCCACGAACTGCCAAAACTCTTGCTGTTTTTACTGTGTTTACAGAATGTAAACACCCAAATTGTTTTCAAATTTGTGGAGGTGATTTCAGTAAGGGTCTATTTCATTATGTCTGGAAATTTTTCATGCCATTGCGTCCCTTTAAACATTTTAAAGCGGTCTTGAAGATGCCATTTATGACTTTTTTTAGACCTAAAAAGTCGGATCTCTACTTTTATTAGTAAACAAATACGGCGTGTTAAGCTTAGCCACTTAGATAGATATTTACAATTTCCAATACAACAGTGTAAAACATTGAGGGCGCGATTTGTTTACATTTGGAAGACATCACTGATAGTGGCTTTAAGTGTTCAGAGATTTGAAATGCTTAATACTTAAATACTGCTATACACCACGGCCACGTTTCTAAACACTGTTTTACAACGTACTTACAGCAAATATCACAACTTTTTATGCCAATGTTATAAAAATACCACCTTTTTGAACTTAGTAAATCGGAGACGAGGGTATGGATCATGAAATTTCTATTTAAAAGAACTATTCAATATTGTAATTCAACGTGTAAATTTGTTTGAGGAAACACTATCCGATTGATATTAAAAAAATCACTATTTCTTGAATTTCAACCATGAATGCCACGTTTATTGTACAAACGGACAAATCGATGCGAATCGTATCTGAGATTTCTATTTGAAATAAAATCCCGTTTTTATCTTTTATGTTTTATGAAAACGATGCGACGGCGTTTGATAAAAATATAAAACTTTGATATAAACGAAATTCTCATGAAACCTTATCTTGAAACTTTTCGACATGAGATGCGTTTCAATTCTAGTAAAGAACACGAAAGATATGTGCTGAGTAAAACAGCAATATCACTCACACCACGCGTATGGCTTTTGATGTAGTTCAGAATTACATATACAATACATCCACAGTAGTTTTCACAATATTTATATCTCAACAAAGCAACGATAGTTACAGAACTTTCAAATTCTCTACAGTTTTCGATTATATACAGGAAAATAAAATCATAGAAGATCCACTTGACCGTGTTGCACAGAAATCGTTCCATTAATCTACTTTCTTTACTGTATATATTTATTAGTTAAATGTTTAACCTGGTTTTATCAGTGCAACTTACCCCTCATGCTCATTAAGTTGCCACCCGGTGCAGATATATGTTCATGAAAGAACCTTAACATTTGTGGAAATAAAATCATTAAACTACCACAAGATCTACATTTGCAAATCCTGAGAAACACCCGCTTAACTCTCTGGGTCATTTTGTGACCCACAACCTTGCCACCGACTTACCCCCTTAAAAATGTGGAATATTATACCATCTGAATACAGTGTGGCCTATTGATTGTATGTATGTATGCCTATAATTATCTGCAAATTCGATATATTCTGGAAAACATTCAGAATTCTTACAACTTATTGGATGAGTATACCATCCAAAATTGGATGGTTATGCCACGTGTAATTAAAAAAAAGTATAACGGGATTTTATTACCCGAAACATTGGCAAAGGTTTACTCTATGGTGATTGAAAAGGAAGCAACCCTCATGAATTGAATAATGTTCGTCAAATGTGATGCGTGGTTGGGTAAATATATTCAGCTTTGCCTATAAAACTGGCAAATATAAGATTTTACTAATTTTTACTGAACATGGTTGGGGTTGTTCATTTCTTTTAATCAGTTTGCACAGTTTGCAAACACCGACAATTTGTACCATTTAGTAATTTAAAGAAATAGGAACAAATTACCTTTCGGGCGCTTGAATCCAAAATAAGTTATGCAACTTTGTGACATTTTTGTCCAGTACTAGACAGTTTGCACCTAGGTGTGAATTGGACATTGATGATATTTATCATAGTTACTTTCTACGTATATCTTTACACTGTAAATAAAATAATTTACATTTTACTGTGATTGTATTACAGTCAATTTGCCAACCAAATACAATTAAAATAACCAGTGTTATCGTAAAATTTTACTTTCCTGAAATAAAGAGTGTGATTAGCAAGTTCACGGTGTGCTTTAATTTGTTAGAATTTCATTCTATATTTAACAGCATACTTTACCATTTACAGTTACTTTTGTCAGATTGGTTTTCGTACAAAATGAAATTTGTTACTTGATTGTGAAATTGACATATTTTAGTGAAAATTTTGAAAATGTGTAATTAAGTAGTATCTCGGGGTTTCATCTCAATCAACAGTCGCTTGGAGAATTGAGTGTACACATACAACATTTGGCTGTTTTTTGAGAAATAAAACAAATTGTTTTACAGTGTATAATAATTACTACACTGGGTGTCAAACGGATAGATAATGTAGTCATCTAAGTGGGAACATAGCTTCCTGTCAATTTTTCAACCTCAAGACATTTTTAATGGGATTTGATAACAGCCAAGCTTAACTTTATCACCCTGTCATCTGGCATTGACGTTAATATCCATGACAGCGCAACCGCTTCGTGAAACTCTAGTCGTGCTTTATTGAATTGAAATTTTCCACAAAAGGTAAGAAATCTCCATTCCTATTTTAGACCACGTGATGGATGTTGGCAAAGATTTTGAGACATCAGCCAAGTTGAAGCTTTCAATAGATGAAAATAATCAAAAGTAGGACTTGACTTAGTTGTGTCTAATACTGCATAGTTTCTTTGAGCCGTTGAAAGGTAGGGCATCAGTCAGCTTGGAAGAATGCGTTATCGCCTGGCGCGCGAATCATCAAACCTTAAGGAATTTTTAATGTTGGACGAAGAAAAAAGAGGGTGGTGTGAATGAAAGAGATGATAGAGGCTATGTGGAAGAGGGTTTTTCTATCATCAATCAATAATAATAAAACAAAAAAACACATGGAATAGGGCCTATAGATATTGTTTTTCATACTGCATATTGCTAAACCATTAACCAGATAAGACACGAACCGACAGTACAAATTGGCCAGCATTCTGTAGTTGCTTTTCAGTGTATTTTGGTTGAGACTTGCATATGATGAATGAAAGTATTTATTAATTTCATTATTTATTACCGGAAGGCGTGTGTTGCTGAGCAGTCAATTCTTACCATCCCTAGTGTTTTATAATTACAAGACGGCCATCAGGCCGTCTTGTTATGTTTGATGCGTTTTTCGTCTTTTTCTTCTTTATTCTGGCCAACACTTCAAATGCTTATGGTTTTGTCATGGTTTGACCTAGTCTGACCGGACTTTCACCATATGACCGCTGACTTGGACCACTTATGTCACATGACTTTGAAACCTTACGGGGTCATCTAGGGGTCACAGGGGTCAAAAGTGTGATTTTCTTGAAACTGTATCCCTCCTACAGTTTACATTGCAGGGTAACGTGACTCATGCATGTGAAAGAACTTAGGACCCTTCACAAAAGTTATGGGTTCGAGAGGTCAATCTGGGGCATCAAGGGGGCACTTCCGGTATTAATATGAAAAATCTTCAAAAAAGCTTCAAAATAGCGATCTGCTCTATGCAAGTGCATGGTCACATGACTCTACATTACGGAGCAGCTTTTAAGACCTCACAAACGTGTGGCTCGGTAAGGGGGTCAAAGGTCATTAAGGGGGAACTTCCGGTCAAAAACCAAAAATATTCAAAAATATTCAAAATTTTTGTCTCAAAACCCAAACATAGTCCGTGACTTAACTTTCAGATTTGCATTCAGGTTACCTGGTGTATGAACGGTATTTTTATTTTGGAGGTCAAAGGTCATTTAAGGTATTTCCGGTTTTAAGATAAATAATTTCAAGAAATTGTTACTTCCAGACTAAGCATAGTAGATTTTTTTATTTGCATTGGAACAAATGCATTTTTGGTTGTGTACACGAGGTTTTTTTACTACCGGGATCAAAGGTCAGTAAGGGGGTCAAAAGGTCAATTTTGCCAAAAAATGTTAAAAATATAAGACCCAAATCGGATTTATCTCAGCCTATAGAGGACAGCTTAAAAGACCCGTTATTACTACGTGATGTAAACATTAATAGTAGAAGAGGGTCATGATAGTCTGGACCCCAAAGGTCAAAGTTCAAGGTAAAAGGTCCAAAATTTACAAAACAAGCTCCGATGAACTGAAATTTGACAGGCATAATCCTGGGATATCGTAAATACAGAAAAAATTACAGTTGACCCTATCGTGACCCAGGGGTTCACGGTTATAGAGGTGCAAAGGTCAAATCCTGACATGCTTGGATTGAGTGAAAATCAATAATATTGATCCTTGTAAAGTTGTTAACACGTAAAATCCATTTAATGACATTTGTGACATTTGGTGAAGTTACAGGGGTCAAATGTCAATTCACCTCAAGGGGTCATTAAGGGGCAATCACACCATCCATTCCAAATACGGCCCGTCTTGTAAATTATATCTGTCCGTCCCCAGGTCTAGGTTTAATAATCTATTTTCATTTAAATTTATATAAGATATAATAATATTAAGGGCAGCACCGAAAATATAAATATTAGTATTTTTTTTTTCAAACATAATTTTACAATTCATTGTACCGGGAAATCATTACAGACGGACAAATTACATAATATCGTATCATTGGTTAATATTGATAATTAATATTCCATGATTACCTTGAACCTTGACCTTCATAAAATCACGGAATCGTAAGAGTTGTTGTTGTTTTAATAAAGCAAATCTAATATACTTCCAAATGTTTGTAAACAAATGAAAGAAATCGAACTGAAAAAAAGGCAGATATGATAAATTTTTAGGCACCCCTCTTTTCCTCCTTCCTTTCCTCCATTGCATGGGATCTATGCAGTTAAGCAAGCATTACATTAATGTACGATATAACGGTTATAGGCATTATAACGTAATGAAGTGAGAGAGTTTAAATCACAATCATCAATGTAACGTATTTATCGTGGAACTGACATAGTGAATGTTCACATAAAATCCTCACCCAAATTAATCCTGATGTGGTAATGAAAGGGGTTTCTTGCTCTTCAAGAGTGAAAATTGGTGTTTTGGATTTGTCCTATGGTTGGCACATTGCATAGATTCATTTATTACTCCGTATTTGAAATATCCAGAAAATTGTAACATTAAGTTGAACAAAAGGCTCATGATATTGTACAGTGTACTTTTCACAAACACAAGTTTAATGTGTGCAAATCCCATCGGAATTGGAGAAAAGGGTGTGCTTACAAAAACCTGTGCCATATTTCTATCGTATTTTTCAGTCGATTTCTTTCATTTTTTCAACACAATGAAAGTATATTAGATGCTGTTTTGAAAACAACAACACAATCTCTGATATAGGATAGCATTAGGTCAAATCGGCTTTAATCCTTGCAAAATTTTTTGATTCACGCAGTATTTGACGGGTGCCTATCTATCTTTGGGGTCCAACCTCTGGGAAATTGGAAATTTGTGAACTTTGTAAAATAAGGGGGTACACTTAGTACAGGGTAAATTTGAAATCCACGAAGTCAAATTGTGTTTAACGTACACAAATGTATTTGTCTCATTATAAGGATGAAAAAGGTATAGTTTGTCTAGGTTTCGACCTTTAGTTACACGGCTACATCCCTGATAAGTTCAAGGTCATCATGGACAAACATTATCCAATGCTCAGATTTTGTTGAAACTATTTTGAGAATCGTATTCGAGAATAGGATTCTTATTTATAACCCTTCTATATCCGCCTTATACGTCAAATTAATCATTTCAACACAACAGAGTTTGCATCAATGCCATGGAAACATTTTGCACAACGGATATTTTACAATTAGATAATTACTAAGTCAATTTCGATTTTTTTTACATAAGTCTTCCGTCTTTATATATTTAACGGTTATAAATGTTCTGTGAAGTGATTTCGACTGAGGTATTTGAGGAAAATTCATCTATATATACAAAACAATTGCAGTCTACTATGTCTTGATTTCATGCTTAGGTTATGCTTATATGCTTATATGCTTATATGCTTATAAACGCTGACGAAATTGACAGATTCATGTGCAAATACGTAGGCTCTGGTATGAACATCGACAGGATTTAATTGAATTGATTTCTATGCATAAGCGATATTGGATTCACTGAAATATACTCCCAGTGCAACTTTTGAATTCGAACCACTATAAATTTGCAATAATCGAATGCGAGCCGAAATAAGGTTGCTGTATACCAAATGTTTAGTTTATTATAAAAAACATAGTAACGTTACTTTCAATTTGAAACAAAGACATTTTCAATTTGTTACCTGAAATGTTTGATCAATTTGGAATTTTTCAAATGTTTATCAATTGCGTTCCATAACGATGGTTCGCAAGTCCGCACTTGTATGTATGCAAAATTAGTTTTCATTGTTGGTATATTCTAGTAATTGTTATTCCTTGTATGGTAACTATGAAGATTAGCCTGTTTTTTGTATATCCTTGTAAACATCACGGACCCCATTCATATATGATTGTTCATTAAAGTTACTTAGTCCAATTTTTTAACCGGCATAGAAAACTTGATGATAGTATCTTTCTTAAAAGGGTCATTGGGAATGACCAATTATTGACCTCAACAACACCACTGACTTAGATGTTTTTAATCTTTCGAGGTTTTGGAAGGGGTCATTATTTACGTATTTTTTTTTTTTATCCTTAATCGTAATGGGGAACGCGAATTTTTTTCGCAAGTAAAAATTGAACTCCCCAACTCCCCTGCCTTAAATAATGACTACACCTTTAAAGGAGTTTTAAAGTGGAGATGACACGGTTCAGTAGCTCTGAAATTGAGAAATTAAAACCGACGGCACCAACACAAAACAATCAATAACAAAAAAAGTAAAATCATTTACCTTGTTTGCTTACGTATTATATTTTACGCATATATTAGTGATCATTGCACATTCAAGAATTTAAATAGTTCCCCCTCTAAATTTGGTGGGTAATAATGAGAAGTAGCTTTTCGCGTAATGTACACATTTTTTTTAAAATATACCAGTCTGTAAGTAACAAATGTATTGTCGAAAATACACCCATACCTGTCTTATCTCAAATTTGACCATTTTCGAGACATTTAGTTTGGGCAATGACAGTTTGTGGTGCTTGAACATAACTAAATTCGAAAACTATAATATTGTCTAATTAATGAAAAAAATAGGAAATAACGTAAGGCTAAGCCGAGAACCATTTCCAACTCACACAAATTTATGCATATAATTGTAGTAATGATCATTGCGCAGTCAGTAATTTAATAGTAACTATTTGAACTGTCAAGTATTTGTGCAAAATGTACTATTTTTATAATGTAAATGTTTGTTATTTAAAAACAACATTCGTCCACAATGTCATCGCCTAGATGTCTTATTTCAAACTTTTGTTTTCCCGAGATATTGGCATGTGTAATTGTCATTGCACTACAAAAAAACATTAATTTCCAAACTACAATTGTGTTATTGTAGAAATTAAATTATTCGTTTTATGTCTGATTTAAAAACTGCGTTTCGCTCGCTGCCGTAGATTGCGGTGTATGTCTCCATCTAATTTTTTCGCCCCATTCTCACTTAAAGACACTATCCTGATATCCGAAGAGTCCAATATATTTGAATTTGGCGGGAAATAGCTTAAAAAGTTAAAAGTAAAGGATAAGTGCAGAATTCCTCATAGGTTATATGATTGCAACTGACTATTGTCATAAAAGGAAGAAAGCATTATGATCGCCATTCAAATAAAGTGTTGCAGTAACTGTTCGTCGGACAGTAATGACTTAAATTATCGATTTTGTCCTTATTAGATTGGCATGTGCAGTGTGGGTTAGATACATACTTGTACAAACATCAAAAATTCGTTTTCAATGATTTTCCGATTTGCCGAATAGCAAATACGGCCTTTAAAAGTAGATGATTCGATTTTATAAGATATGTTTTGATTCATCACGTGGAAGTATAGGACACTAAAAATATCTGAATGCTGATTTAAGAAATTCGTCTTGTTGGCATATAAAATAAAATATATACCAAATTTAAACCATAGGACAGGTATCTAAGCTAGAGTGGTATCCACATATAGGGCTAACGGCGACTAAAAAGGGATGCTGCGGGTTCGGGGTTTAGAATTGGCCGATGTAGCACCTGCTGTCGTAAAAGGCGACTAAAAGGGCAACTCGTCTAAGTGTCAACATGATGAAGTGTTAAACTTTCTCAAAGAAAAAAAGTTTCATCTTAAGATGTAATTATATGCATCTTGTAGACATGGTGCGAAGTTTAAAAAAGGAGGGCATTATTTGATTCTCGTTGCCATGGCACAATGGGGACACCGACGAAGTGACATACCCTCGGATCTCTAATGCAAAATTACTGCTAATTTCCAAAAGCAAATCGCGTATTCAATCAATGTAAATCAAGACAGATGTGTAAATCTGAGAATTCTTTCAGTTGATTGCAAGAAACTAAGAGGCCAAATGTGATAGGCCCTATAATATTATAGGAAGAATTTCCATAAAAATGTGCAGTTTTCTTGAAGAGGTATTACACTGAAGTACCCTTCACAGGCACAAAGTATCATACATGTGACCCCAATGTGTTCCAAAAGACTTTCAATCGAATTGTCGAAAGATACTAGATGTGATGCGAGCGAATGATTATGGGTTTGATACAGTCTAACGGCTCAATGGAAAAATCAAAAACTGAATGGTTTTTAAAATTGGACGCTGTACTATAACTTTTTTTTAACCACATACAGGGCAACGAGAGATTTGTTAATAAGGTGTCCTAAAAAAATCGAAAGTTCTGATTTTTGCCTTTATGAAAGCTTTCCATCAAACAATAAACACCATCTGAAAGGATTAAGCTGAGAAATGTTTCTTTGGTACAAAAATTTTGAAATTTCTAATTTGTATAGGAGCAAATACAAAATTAAGCCTATGTTTTATGAAAATATAATCAAATCAGAATCGCCCTTTTTTGGATTTAAGGCATTTCTGTTAACCAATACAAGGTAAAGATCTATGAGTCTAGTCTATATGAAATACTATATGACACAATATTTGGGTGCCTCAAAAATCTCTCGTTGCACCTTTAATGCATGCTTATATAATGTGTATTTGCAAGGTTGAATTTCGTGTGACTTCTCTATTAAGAAATGGATACAATATTTTTCTAGGTAAAGAATGAATGAATGGGAATAACATCATTTTATAAATAATTATTGATTGACTGAATAATCCTTTTCCCTTAAAAGTTATTTTAAGCGAATCTAATTGTCACAGCACGAAACTACGAATGCTTAATTGTCATTTTTTTCTGGCCTTATAATTTTAAAAATGCCTATACACAGTAGTGCCAATAACGTCTGGTGACTTGTAGAGGTACTCTTCATGTTCATTAATATTTGACAAAATGGAGCTTAAAATTGTGCCATGCGACTGTCATTAAGCTTTAACGAAATAACGCACAATGTTAACAACGAACATCGGAGGGATTTTAGCAGCTTGGTCGTAATCTTTAGAATATTTCTGGTATTTATGTTGAAGGATTAGTTTGTTTGTTTGTTTGTAAGATTTGTGATGAAAATTCTTTAAACCACCGATCCTCAGCATTTTATTGATTTTCTGAAATCTGCAAGCTTTAAAATATTTACTTATTGAGTCTACCTAACTAGCAAAGTTTTATCGTATATATATGTATTCCATACTATGCATAGATTCTTAAAAAAGGGATATTTCGTGATCCGCAGCCTTTTGCCCCCGGCTTCCCCGAAAAGTTGAGATTCTAATATCACTTGAACGGTATGTGTGGTTAAATTTACAAGCACTCTGGAAGAAGTCCGTAATTTTGTATTTTCTGTCCGCAGAAAATACAACATAGTGACGTATGGGGCAACGTTATACAAACCCTTGCTCTTAACATCAAAACACATGACCAGAATCAACTGAAAAGTTTTAATAACCTTTTATCCAGGATATCTAGTTAATCATAAACAAAAATGAAGGTGCTATGTTCAAAATGCACCTTTAAGTCTTGAGTGCGCTATACAATCAGCCACCTTCATAAATTGGCAAACCCGTTTTTTATATCTGTAATTACTCTGTTACTCTGTAAATATTCTCTCGAAGGCTGATTAAATTTGTATTTTCAATAATTTGTTCATCTAATTCTAGTAAACTGTATTTATTTTGAGTCACTCGCGGATGCATACGCTTTCATTCCATTCATTTCTGCAATTTATTTTCTATATTATATTAATTTCTACTTTGCCCAAGAGTGCATTCACAGCGTTAAGTATTAAAGGAAAATAAATGAATACTTCATTTTCGCTTGTAAAATCAACTGACGTCTGTCGCACCACGCCGGTTACAATAAACGCTTGTAACTTAGTGACAGCCAATACATGAACATTTTATATATAATTTAGTACATATTTTTAGTACCAAACTGTTCATATTTTAGAGACTCTTCTCATAATTTATATGCCCTGAAAAAAGGAAAGACGAGGACAGTAAAATTCCTCTGTTTGTATTACATTGATATACAGTCTAAACACCTAAGTGTTGCAATCCTTTTCCTAATCATGCGAGGCTTTCGGAGTGTCGGAATCGCGCGCCGTCAACAGTGCATGCACTGATTACCTTGTTACTCTACTTGACTTGTTTTAACGGCATTAGATTCAACACCGCTTATCACACCAACAAAACAGTGTGAGAGTAAGTCATTTCATAAAGTAGTCCATTTCTTATCATGCTTGGGTGGAATGTGTAGTTACGCCAAGCGAGCCTAGTGAACGTGTTACCTCGAAAAGCGTCAGCTTGCACTAAAATAGCGGAAGGAATTACCAGTCCCT
>JAMKCH010047608.1:0-11662 GCA_023653785.1 Ophioderma brevispina | reverse complement strand
AATTGTTGTTTTTATTTAATATTTTTACAAATTGATTTTAATTAGAGAAAACAGTTTTGATAATTACCCCATTTGAGTTAAAATGACTCGTTCCGTGATCATATTTAACCCCTAAAATTATGATGTTTAAACTCAAATAGGTATTTTTCTTTTGAGGCGGTGCATATTTGACCCGTATTTTGTTAAGTGGTAACACACTTCTTTTTTCTACCATTCGCGTTAAAAGATTCCAATTTCAATCTTTTGTTTTATATTAAAGGAAATGTTCCCTAATAAACATGAAAACTGGGACGGAACTAGATGGGGCCGAACATGGATGATAAGGATTTTATTCGCGATTTTTTTCTAAAATACCAGAATTGTCCCTGGGCGGGAAAATCTGGAGGGGGGATATACACCATTTGGGGGCATTTCAACCGTACGTAGCTCCCACCCAGTTTAAAATTGATAGGCAAAAAGGCAAATCCACCTCTTAAAAAAAAATCATGAAAATCGATCGTGTTCACTCTATTTGTAGGATAATCACAAAATTGATCCATGGTAAGAAAATCGTACCGTAGGGGGAGGCCAAATTTTAGAAACTCGAACTGTTTTTTTTTTTTTTGGGTGATTTGCCTTTTGGGGGCCATTGATCCCTTCCTCCCCCGCCCCAGTTGCTTCTATGTGTTGTATATCATATCAGGACCCTTTTCTTGTCTTAAAATCCGTTGTAGTTGAATACCGCTGATTTTACAAGAACGTTTATATTGTTAATTCTACTTATTGTCAATTTTTAAAAAGCTATCATACCCAAATCCATTTCTAACACAAACAACCTTTTTAATCGATTTGGTATTACCCAAAGCTAGACGCCATATTGTCTGGCGTACGCGTGCCTATTCACCGAGTGGTGCGTATCACCTGTCTCAGGGGTGTCTAGCCTTTTCAACTGTTAAAAGGGTGCAGGCGATCTGCCACGCCTCTATTTCTAAAATGTATTGAGGACCTCATCAATTGTCAATAATCATTGGCTGGTGAAAATAGCCATTCCTTATTTGGAACCAATTGCAAGTGAAAGTTTCTCCCGTCGAGGGAGAAATTTATTACAGGGTCTATGACATCCTGGCTATTTTCGGAGAGGATGATATTCGACTGAAGTTCACCAGACCTTGTTACCAGTTTTGGTCCCTTTTAGTGATAGTACCGGAGTTTATCTTTCCAGTAGTATACAGTTACAAGGTCTGTAACACAGGACTATTCAAACCACGTGGCCGTGTGGGCGTGACATTTTGAATATTGCACTGAATAATTATTAGTTATTGGGTGCTTGTATACACAACTAATAAGTCATTCGGATACAAAACAAATCCGCCAAAATATCAGTTGTTGGATGTTGGATGCTATTGGGGTGTTAAATTTTGTCCTAAACACCTGGCCACAGCAACGAATGAAAGACACATCATCCGTCCTGATTTAAAATACACACCGCCTCAATAATACATCTTTTCACCTAAGCGCGCGCATTGCATTAGAGAAAAAAGAGTATCTGAGCAAATGATCCAGGTACCACACTATATTCAACCACAACACCTGGCCACTCTAACACATACATTATTTTTTATCACTACCGATTAGTGTAATATGCAAAGCGGCACCCCCAATGTTGAAGAAGCGAGGCAGCCATTGCTTTCTAAATTGTTGGTACTCTATGTTTTTTCTTTGTGGTCTCGTCAAAACCTGCGAGACGGTGTTTTTCTAAAGATTAACGTTTAACGTTTTTGCCTCTCTATCTATTAGAACCCTCTTTGTCTTTGTACCATGGACACAATAGTTTTTTTGTAATTGAACAAAGGCCGTAGTTTCCGCATGGCCGGGGATTGAACTTCATAGATCCCCACCATCGAAATCTATAATAGCCCCAGTCACCCCTGATTTTACTGAAGTTGTAAAAATGTTGGTGTCAGGAGCTAGCTAACTATTTTTTCTCATTTACCCTACAATCTTGGGCTAAAGTGGTTGGTTTTAGATGAAGATGGGCGGAAACTGGTCCCATTTCGGGCGAACAATATAAATTTACACCTATATCTGTGGGGCTTGCAAAAATCCAACGTTTTTAATAGCTCCCATTAATCAAAATAGATTGAAATATTGGCGTGAAACTTAACAGGTATTGGTTTGGAAGCCAAAGTCATTCATCAAGCCTGAAGATTGTAAAATACTAAATCCCTTTAAAAATAATAACTCAATTTCGAAATTGCCTTTCTTTACCTGAGTGGATCCATTGTGTCATATTTTAAACAATATAGGTGTAATAATGCAGAGTGACGGCGGAACTGCCCATTTTTTTTTGGGGGGGGGGGGGGAATCCCTTTCTCGCTCCGCATCACCGACTATGATAATGCCCCAGCCTCGAGTGGAAAAAAGGTTCATTGGCCAATGCTTGCCAATGTAGTATAAGTTTTAACAACCAGGAAAGATGTGGCTCTTTACACGACTTCGTCAGTCCTTATATTTGATCTATCAGTATCTGTAGTCGAATATTACTCATTTGACCTATGTCAATTACGGTTAGCTTGTTAATTGCCAATGATTATGCATTTGATTGTGTTATATTCAGTTCATTTTTGGTGTTGTTATCCAAAGGGTACATTTTGTCTGAAATGTACTTTTAGCCATAGTCCAGACCCTGTGAGGTCTACAAGTCCCCAAGAGGAATTCCAGCCTGATCAACCTGGATTAATGAAACTTATATCAGCTGGTTAAAGACGATCTCCACTTTGATTTGGGACCTTGCACCCTTGGCAACGCACGAACGAACTAGCATAGTTCCAGGGAATAAAACCTATCAAAGATGGTTATTATGTTGATTGTATTCGTAGTATTGGTTTTTGTTATGAATCAAGTTAATTTTGTCCCTGATGTACTTAGCATAGTCCAGGGAAGAAACCTATTAAATAAGTTAAACACTGAAGTTCAAATAATCCATTTAAAGATGGCTATTGTGCTGAATAAGGACTACGCATAAAGCTGAAGGTATGAACCTCTCCCATGTAGTGTGCAAATGGACCTAGGCAATAAAATCATTATGTTGATTGTGCATGAGACTCCCTAGTATTCTCAATTATAATGGGGTTTAAGCTTTGTTCCGTACGGGCTTGATTGATTTCTTTCATCCGGGCCTTGTACACCAAGCGTAAGTGGCTCAATGATGACTATTTATGATTGTGTATGTCCCGTGTATGTCCACCCTAGGGCCAATTGCGCAAAAAGCAGGGGAACTAGAGTACAATCGCACTAATAAAGGTAGCTTCATTAAACATTGAACCTTGTAAAACTGTACTAAATGTCCATTCTATTATATATCAAGTGCATGTATAAACAGCCGAGGAGTCACTAAAAAGTTTCATGAATAATTTTAGCCAATTATCATTAGTAATGACCCTCAGACCTATGGACCCGCAAACTACATTCTGCCAGTTTTACGATTAACGATATACTTTCCCGTTGGGTTGTACAGTGGCGTTGTTTTTCCAATAAAACTCTTTCTGATACATTATTCAAGTTTATTGATAAGAGGCTAGTGACACAGGATCTCAAGCAGACCCAGTTGTTGTTTTGTAGTTTACAAATAGTATTGTAACTACACAGCTAACTACAGAGACACTTCTTTTTTCAGAGGTTTAATGTTGGACTACTTAAATTCGTTCTTGTGCAGAGTTTGCTATCAACGTGGTCTGGGGGTCATTACTGATGATAATTGGGTTAGTATCTATGAAACCTTTCAGTACCTGTTATACGTGCACTTGATATATAATGAAATGGACGTTTAGTACAGTTCCTACATGGTTCAATATTTAATGAAGGCACCTTTATTAGTAGTCCTTAGTTAGCACATTAGCCATCTTTAAATGGATTATTTGAACTTCAGTGTATTACTCATTTAATAGGTTTCTTCCCTGGACTATGCTAAGTACATCAGACAAAATGTACTTGATCATACAACCAATACTACGAACAATCAACATAATAACCATCTTTTTATGGAATTGCACTCGATTACATTAGACTAAATGTACGACTAAAATAGTCTCATTGCAATAGGAGATTCAAGCTACAACTAAAGACTCTTACTAGCATTCTTAACTGTCAAAAATAAAGCTATTTTTTCCTTCTAATATGTAATTTGATCTTCTTCAACAAATAACAAATAAATTAGTTTAAAGTATTTGATATTTGGGCAAGCGGCCGTAACAAAATGATATTTTTGACAAAAATAACATGTAATTTATGTCCATTGACAATTTTGTTTGGTATCGAATTAAAAAGTTCAGTTTCGATTTGTATTACAAGTATGTTGTTGTCTTATGACCATTCATATGTGGTGTTAGTTTTGTTAAAATGTGCCTGGGAAATTCGGAATTGGGTCAAATGATGTTGGGTACCATGGTACCGCCCCCTGCCTACCAACAGGAATGCAGATGATCTTGTCCACTAAGTGTTAATGTCCATAATTGCAAAAGGTAACATTATTGAGCTTGTATTTCCATCGCAATTTCAATCAATTCTGCATTTATAACCGTTCATATTTTTTCTCCCAATGCACATTGCTTTGTGTTGCTCAAAATTAACACAAATGCTCTAGAAAATGCGTTGAAATGCGTTATTTCTAGTTTTAGATTCAAAATGAATGCAAACGATATTATTATTATAATATAAAGCTCTTAAAATTGTGTTTAGCTTTTGATGCGTATAAAAATTGTGGTTTATGATAGATAATGCAATTGTGCGGTGCATTCGCAGATTGCACTAATTTAATAAAACAGTATGGGAGAGCAAAGTTCCGATGAGTAATGTGCAGAGCGCTTCTGCTTACCATGACTGGTTCAGCCACTGCGGACTTGGGCACTGGGGTAGGCTCATATATTTTAGCATATTTGAGGGTTTTTCTTAAATTTCCAGTGTATTTTCTCTATTGAAGTTTTACAAATATGAATGATTTGAATTGTATAAACCCTATGTTTGACCCACTTCCCGACGTCCGATTAATATATACTTTTGAGCATAGTTGAAGTAATAGTTCCTGGCAGATTTGCAGCTTTACGCTTTTCAATTAAGGTTTGTTATTGCATGCTGCAGCCAAATGTTAGCTGTGTTACCAGCGACCAGATTATCTGATAAAATGATAGAAACTGCCATTTTCGGGTGGCTTAAAATGCCAGAAAAAAATTATATTTTCATGACCTATATAAAGTATGTATATAAATATATGAATATTATTGTTTCCATTTCGTGAGAATCATTAGTGTCAAACGTTGCTGAGTTTTGTCTTGCTTCCGCGTGTGCCTAAGCCTAATACTGCCTTGAGCATTCCTATTCAAAATCTGTGTCAAAAGCATGGCATGTTGAAGGGGTTTAGACCACATGTGACGTCACCGTATCGAATTAGTTCGAAAGTATTTGCCCAGAACACCCTTCCTTCCCTCTATACAAGCTTACACACTTCGATCAATAAGCAAACACATCATAAAATTATACGTACCTGGTTGATTCCTGCCGACTCTACATCTGCAGTTACTGTAACTGCGTTACCGTTGGGTTCCAATGACGCTGTGGTGATATTGGGGGGAGTAGGTTTGTTGTCAGTATCTTCTTTTTCCGGTTTATCTTCGTCAAAGCCAGTTTCTTTCAAAATATCTTGGTAGCTTACCTGATGAAGATATAAAAATTTAATTCTTGGGGAAAATATGTTTTTTTTAACAATGTTTAATTTGTGATCATTATGTTTTGTTTGATTAAATGCTATTTTGTTTTGGGGCAGGGGGGGTAGGACACGATCTGCTCGATTTGGGCATTGGGGATTTCCAAACGGTAATTTGTGGAACTGCTATGTGCATTTACTATGGCAGTCTCGGGCCCAGTGACATTAAAAAATCATCTCTTAAACCTTTGTTCAAAAGATCTTAGTAATATCATGATAAATTAAGAAACAATTATTGACTTCAAAATCCGTCGGGGTTAGTGGATTAACCCCGCTGCAAAATAGTGTAATTTCCAATAACGGTCATTTAGATTTAAATATTCGTGACCAGGCCTAGTCTTTAGTCAAGTCTGTGTGTGTGACCGTTCGATATGCGTAAGAGCGCCCTCCTACCGGTAAGTCTTTGAAACAGATTAGCACCCGGAAGTTGATGCCGTTTTGAATTTGCTGTTGCTGTTAGGTTGGCATGACCTACCCCCCCTGTTTTGGGGGTAAATTACGCTTTATGAGAACACGTCATTTTCTTTGATTGGGACTTGAACAGGGGACTTCCCGTTTACCAGGCCGCCACCCTACCACTGAACTAAGTCAGCTAATAAGTAGGTATCGAAGTGTAAGAAACAAGTGTAATCTAAGATCCAAGGCCCCAAACAAGCACAAATGAACAATATTATTTTGAATTCTAGCGATTTAAATGCACAAATAAACATGATTAAAGATTAGTTAGTTCTTGCCTGACAATCGAGAGGTCCGGGTTCAAATCCCGGTCAAGCTGAGACAAATGATCTAAAAAAAGGTAAGCAAGTGGTATTTGCGTTGACGACAACGTGTAGTGAGCGGTTCATGTATTATAGGGGGGTTTAGAATCTAGTTGCCGTAGGCAATGCTTCTTATACGTGAAACGTGGAACTCTTTTGTTCGATTGATGGGTGGATAAAATGTCAAGTAAGTACATGCATCAGGCATAACAACTAACCTTTCCTAAAACGCACGTGCATGCGGGGGGGGGGGGCAGGGGGCACGTGTCCCCCCGACCGAGATGTTTTGTCGGTCCATAATGGTCCGTCGGTACATTTGTCTAAAAAGGTGTAAGCTGAATTTGGAGGCGACGGTAAACAAAATTGGGTCAACTCCGACGAGCGTAGCGAGCCGGGAAAAATATTTTGTCGGTACAATATACGTATCGGTACATTCACAAATCTGTGCCCCCTCGTCAACAAAATCCTGGCTACGCCACTGCGTGCATGCTGTTTAGGTCTACTATAGGCACGCATAAAGGAAAAATACAAAAATAAACCAGACGAAATACCTGTGTCGATGTATTTATATCTTCTTCATCTACATCAATCGTTGGATCTTTAACGTAGTGGTTAACAAATACATGTTTGGTTTCCTGTATTATATCCGACTGGGACGCTTGTGTGCTTATTTCATTGGTAACTAATGTCGCTTTGGGTCCGTCACCATTCATTGTAGGTGCTTCTTGCAGCTCTACATCTGAAATGACTTCCTTCTCTCTGTCGAAAAAAGTTTGAGATTCCTTAGATTCCAAAAAATACACACGCGCGCGCACACACACACATACACACCCCCACACACCCACACTCACATGCGAGTAGAAGTATACAAACATGTAAACAAAACTTGTTAACTTTGTTCAAACTGTTTTTCAGAATGACTCAAGCGTGATGAATGAGGCTATTCTTATGCATTTTAAAAATGTGCCTCTGTATAAAAGCTTTGTTATCCTTTCACCTATTCCTCGTTAATTAGGCATCCTACGGACACATGACCATTTACTTATTTAGTCCTTTTGGTTGAAGAAAAAAGGAATGAAGCATTATTTTTGAAATTTAATCCCCATATGTGACCTGTGAACTCAATAACCCAAATTGCCTAAGGTGCCAGACACCGGAATTTTATTACAAAGTTGTGATTTTCTGCATGAAGACGATCGAATTCAGCTTAGTTATTTCACGCAATAATTTGTATGTGGACAAGCATTATGCAAAAAACACACGATAGGTTAAAAATCGAGGCCGCCATCTCCAGAGATCTCCAAGACAATAATACCACTATTCTATCGTATTCCAGTGTGACCAGGATAATAATAATAATAATAATAATAATCAACATTTTTAAAGCGCATAAGACAGGCGGTTTCAATGCGCTGTACCACATACAAATCAAAACACAATATACCTTATATCCAAAAGTTAAACAGGATTACTTTATTTACATTTTTTAAAAAAGGAAAATCCTAGATACCAGTCAGGCGTTCCTCCAAACCACACGCTCGTGGTCCAATATTAAAATACAGCAATTAATATCAACATAAAACCACCGGTCATATACACAGTGTAGGTAACTAATGTAAAACAAGATATCAAAGCAAGTATAGGAAACCCAACTGCCAGAAAGGTTTATGTGTGATAGCTGAATTTAACAAGTGAGTCTTGAGGCGTGACTTGAACTGAGCGTGGTGAAAGAGTTCTTTAATTAAATGCGGGATGAATTCCACAGCTTGGGTGAATAACTGAGAAACTCCTTTCATACGTTGCCGTCTTGCAGAATGTTCACATAGCAAATTGCCGTGAAGATTTCTCTTAGAGTTTCGAGATGGATTATAACGTTCAATGTAGATCACTATGTAGGCATGAGCTCCCGAAGAGTATTTTTTTAAAAGTCAACAGAGATTTTATAGACATCCTTTCCTTCTAATCGGAATCCATGAGTTGGACACAATACAGGCGTGGATATGTTCCGATTTCCTGGTAAGCGTAACAACACAGGCAGCCATATTTTGGACACGCTGCAGCTTATACTCTTTCTTGTATCAGGTAGTAACCATCAGTGTGCTGTTGCAATTGTCCAACCTAGAACTGATGAAGGCGTGGACTATTTTTTCTGTATTGTCAGAATCTAGATATCGACGAAGTTTGCCAATCCTGTGAATAGCGTACGAAGCGCGAACGACAGACGTCATTGACATGGGTTATCATGGTAATATTTTCGTCAAACACCACACCCAAGTCGCGGCCTTCTGGAGGGAAGTTATTGTGTCTCATTCCCAATAAGTAAAGAAATCTCAGGCTACCAATTCTTGTTCTTGGAGTAACGAGATTTTAAGGTGCACGAGAGATTTGAGGCACCAAATATTGTGTCATAATAGTAATTTCCGATAGATTATACACTCATAGAGTTCTTTCCTACCTAGTATGATCTACAAAATGTCTTAAAATAGAGAAAAAATGTGATTTTGATTGCGTATTTTGCAAATGTAACACATAGGTTGAATTGCGTATTTGCTCCTATACAAATTAGAAATTGCAACGATTTTTGTTCCAAAGAACATTTCTCAGCTTAATCCCTTTTCAGATGGTGTTATATTGGATTGAAAAGCTTTACATTAGGGCAAAAATCAGAACTTTTGATTTTGTAGGGATGCCTGATAGTGTGAATCTTCTCGTTGCACCTTTAACATGGAGCAGTTCTGTTTTAACCATCATTCAGCATAACTTGTTTGAAGCGCCAAGCGCGAATATATAGATACAGTCCTCAAGTTTAGACAGCTCGCAATTACGGCTCAGAGGGTTTGATGCGCACAGAAGTTGTTTATTTATTATTTATTTTTATTTTGATTTATTTATGTATTTGGAAAACGCTTTCACAACAGCGGCACCCTACCTACCCTGTTTTTTTTTTTTTTTTTTTTTTTGGGTGATCCATACATAAGAACAACAATGAAATCAAACAAGGTAGTTAAAACGTTACAACGGTTGTTGTGTGGTGTGTGTGCGTGGCCTACAACTTGCAACAGCATTGATTCCACCAAGGTGAAGCAATTAGCATGCGAAGAGGGAAAAAATGCATGAGCAAGGAGTCGGCAACCACTCACACACCACAATCGTGACAATTGATTATTAAAACACGCTTAAAAAACTACAAGAACAAACTATAAAGAAACTACAACAAGAAAAAGACTGAAAAAATTGTTTGTGACAAGTTTAAAAGTAAAACAGGAAAGGGACAAGCAACGTTATGTAGACCGACTTGAGATTGCAACTTCTACATACCAGCCTTTTCAAAAAGATTGCAATGTCGTCAAAAAGTTGCAAACAGGTTCAGCCAAATTTCTGGGAGCATAGGCATAATTTGACTGGGGATCACCGCCAAGGATGAAGAACAAAATTAGTGTCGAGTTGTGTATCATCCGCGTATGACATGCTGCAAAGCTTGTGTGTCTGTTGATGAGTCTTCAATCGGAAGGCAGGATATTCAACTAACTCTCCGGGCCCAACTACTGAACCCTGAGGCATTTGCCCCAAATGATAGTCATAGGATTGACTGCTCTCGTCAATAAGAACCGATTGCTGTCTGTTTCAAGATAGGAGGGTAAACCATCGCTGAGCCTACAGTGAAACGTATTCTCGTACAGTCGACGCAGCAAAATGTTATGATCGACGGTTGTTTTTCCCTGTCAAATAGGGACAGTCTAAGAACACCCATACACCCCACCATGTCATCAACCGCAAGAAGCGGTCATTATTAACTTTAAGACAGTGCGGTCTCGACGCTATGATGTGTCCTGTACCACCCTGCAGATGATTCCTGGTATACAGGTTACTTCTCCATCATATACGACTGGAATTGAGAAATGGCAGCGCGTTCGATGATCTTTCCGAGAAAAGGCAGCAGTCCCTCAGACCACAACAGGTCGGAGAGTCTTCATTTCTTCACATAGCTGAAGATATTATTGCGTGAACCTTACTTTGCCTCGTCTTTCTGATGTGGGGCTTACAAGGAGCGAGTGCGGCAAAGGAACCCTAGGTCGACAGATTATCACAGTGCTCCAGAAGTGTTCCAGACCAGGTTACTTGAAGCTGACGTTCGGTTTCACAGTTGCGAAGATGAAAGCAAACACCCGTGTTCTTAGATGGATTTGCACGTAGGTGGTGTCCTTATAATAAGGAGTGAGTTCATCCAAAAGCTGGGTGCGATCTCTTCGACAACTATGAAAAGTCTGCATCTGTGCGCTAATTCCAAGATAGTATGGCATAGATAAAACGAGAGGTTCCTGCATCTAGGTTGGTCGTTGGTATCATGTTGAACAGGAGTGCAAAGCACGCTTCCGTGGGGTCATCCATCGTGGAGCTACACCAATCGGTTTCTTATTTGGCTCCTAGGGTGAACAAAGAACAATCCGTTGCAAGTTCTCCGTGGAGGAGCTCAGTCACGCGGATGTCTTGGTGAGTTCCAGAATCATACGCTGTCAGTGTCATACGCTGGTGATAGGTCAACGAACACACGCTTCCGATTACCAAACCCTTCTTGAAACCATTCTCATGTGTGAGTTAGGTGAGTACTTGGCTTGGTGTGATTTGCCTGGACGGAAAAGCTTGTTCTGGTATGAGGTGTTCGTCTATCACAGGTGAGATTAAAAGTTGAGCGGAGAGTCAAGAGCTTGTAGGGTATAGCTGAGGAGAGCATTGGTCTATAAACTATTGGGATTGAGATGGATTTTTCCACGGCTTTAGGAGTGCCATAACAAGTGCTTTCCTTCAGATCTTTGGGAACGTGTGAGAGATAAGGCACCAATTGTTAGAGCTCAACAAGCATCCTTGCTCAGTTGAGTATGTTGTTAAGGTCTACTGCTTTTCCTAGTGGAAGTTTAGCAATACCGGTTCGTCCATGTTGAGGGGCGAGTGAAACCAGGGTCGCCACTTATACCCTTTGGTCTATTTGATTCTTCTTGGGCTTCCTCGATGCAACTTGCCATTACGCAGTTGGTGGCAATTGGTTGGGGGTTTGAATATTGAGATGCTGTACGGTTCTGTTGGATTCCTAGAAGCTTCGGATGGTAGACAAGCTTCTTGCGTTATGGATCATATCGGTGGATTCAATTAAAGTGTGCCAGGATTTGAT
>JAMKCH010047607.1:0-20487 GCA_023653785.1 Ophioderma brevispina | reverse complement strand
GCGGCCAGACTGGCGTGAGCCATCGGCTAAACGGCACGCCTGTCACAACTCCGTAGGGCGGTTGCCAAGTCCCACTCAGGCATATGGCTCGTTGGTGGCCTGGTGTAAAACATGCCAAGTAAGGGCGGTTCAAAAAACTCATCACCGCTCGGAACAGCCCCAGGGGCTGTTCCTCGGTAATAGAACCAAACCGCCAACCTGAGATTCTTGCTTGTGTTCGTGTCTAGGCACTACTGAATAAAGAATCAGGAGACGCCGATATGACGGAAACAGAGTTGGCCGGACAAAATAATTTCGCCCTGCACCATTAGCGAAGACCCGCCATTGCTCACAATAGCGCCGAGAGAGGATCTTCGCTGACCCCTGGTTCACCAGTCGGCAGCGTCACGAAGAAAAAGTCTTGAGTCTAGAAAACATTTTCCTGACAGCGGCCAGGCTGCAAGTGAACGTTTGTCACGAGCATGAGGGACAGAGAGTCCCGCGGCAGTGTCCCGGTGACCATGCAAGCAGGAATCACCAGCGGAGAAACCACGGGCGACGAGGCCAGAAGGGGACGAAAGGTTAATCTCCTGCTGTCCGAGAACTAGAACCGAGCCAACGGCCGTGACCACACGAGGTAAAGACTCACGGCCGCCGTGGATGGGACAGGCGAAGGGAGCACACGAGAACTGGTACGCTTCTAGATCTACCTGCAAGCGTAAACCGCTTGGTTCTCCCGATCGTTGGAAGGTAGGAGTCCTTGAGATCCACAGAGACGTCGCCAACGTTAGATGGGTAACGGGAGAGCATGGGCCTGGGCCAACATCTCGACGAATTACTTCGTATTGATGTGAGACAGTTGAGCGGCCTCAGATTGGAATCGGCCGCCAATCACCCGTCTTTTTGGGAGCTAAAAAGAAGCTCGACCAAAAACCCCCCTCGAGAAAATCGAGGGCGATAGGGACGATTGCCTGTTGCATCAAAGGTCCGCCAAAGCAGGACCGACGCTCTCGGGGTCGCGGGGAGCCGCCGGGACCCTCCCGACCAGAATGACGTGGTGGAGGGCAGTGAATTCCAGACACGATAACCGTTGGATACCACGCTCCTCACCCAGCAAATCCCCCACCTATCCACAGAAGATTCTCGCCAGCGATGATGGCTGATAATAGATTTAAGCGACGCCCATGGGGGAACCCCCCAGTGGAAACTCCGTGGACAGAGGTCCGGAACAGCGGCCGCCAACCCGTTCAACGCGGCCGACTCATGAGAATGCTTGGAGGTCTGGCACTTACCCTTGCCGCAAGCCTTCGCTTGCCCCCAAGACGTCCAGAGGACGCCTTAGAGGCTGGCGGAGCAACAGCAGCGGAAGTCGTCGGAGTGGCCAGCGAGGGCTTGGCTACCTTCCTCTTAGAAGAACCTTCTTTGAGGAGGCACCCTTGCCCTTCCCCTGTACCTTGGCGAGTCCAGCCTCAAGGGTCTTCTCGTACGAGATCAGAGTCGCAACCTGCTCAAAGGCAGATTTCAACTCCAAACCAAACAAAGAAGACCCCGACAGGGGAACCCTGTTGAGGCTGTTGGCCAGCTGAGGAGAAGAGGCCGCCAGATGAGCCAAGACGTTCCCGCGTCGCCACCCAAGGTATGCGACGCAAGAGCCATGGCCCCGTCCAGCGACCGCGACGCCAAACCCGCGGTGAGAGATACCCGAGCGAACTCGGGTGACTCCCGGCCCAGCCGCCGCAATCCCAAGAAGTTCAAGAGGGTAAGCTGAAAACGCCGAGCATTGCATGAGCGACCGAAGCCGTCCGTCGATATCGGCCAGCTCACCCTTCCAGAACCCTGAGAGGGCAGGCAGGCTAGACCGTCCCCCCGCAGGGAGACGCTCGCGGACCTCCCACTCGAAGTCCGGCACGGCGAAGAGTTTTCGCAGTCCCCCGAGGAACTCGAAGGACCAGATCAACTCTTCGCTCGCGCCTGGACCACGCCTTATCCGGGGACAAGGCACTGGTCCACCTCTTGCGAAAGGACTGAGGCAGAGTCAATGCCACCCGAGCAGAGGTCTCCGCCGCAGCACCCAAACGAATCGGGTCGCTGTCAGGCAAGACCGTCTGCTCAGCGCACGAGAGATCAAAAGCCATAAAGACCTCTGAAAGAATCTCGAACACCTGGCGTGGACCGCGCTCAGTAAACCCATCCGCCTTGGAATCCTACAGTGAAGCAGAGATCTGCTTCACCAGCTCATCCACGGGGATGGATCCTGCCTCCTCTCTTGCACCCGAACGCCCCGACCTCTCGGAGCCATCGTCGCCAGACGAAGCATCCGAGTCCTTGGTACCTGAGGTTGCCCGTAAACGGAGGCAAACAGGCGCCACGGGAGGGGAGCTGGAGGAGGACAGGAAGCTGGCTGTGACAACATCGCCCGTTGACAACAACCGGCCTTCTGAGCCGCGTCACCGCAGGCTGATCGCAGTAACACAAGCGGGGGGTACTCTGCCGCCACTCCCGCGTAACCAGCCCATAGGAATGCCCATAGGGCCGCCTAGCCAAAGCAAAGCGGTGGGGATACGCCGAGGGTGCAAACAGACCCCTACGGACCTCCGGTCGATCGGGTACCGCCAAAGCTGGTTAGGCGGTTGGCCGACACCACCCCGCGCCTGGTCGCCTTACCCCTACTCCAACCCTGAGCTTTTCAGCTTCCCTTATTCATTCTTCCCTCCCTATCTTTTACCCCTGATACCCCCCGAGCCTGCCCCACCTTGATGCCTTCTTCCTTCCCCCCCACCCTTTTTGCCAACCCAGTTGGCAACCCACGGGGGACCAGCAGCGAAGGCTGAGGCAACGGCGGCATCCGAAGTCCATCGCCCCCTGACCTAAGCCCGCAAGCTGAGACCCCATCCCAGTGTACTAGATCCCGGCCCCAGGCAGGGTCCGAAGTCACGGAATTAGGGGCGCCCTCAAGACTGTGTGACCCACGGCCCGTACAACGGAGGAGACGGCATCTCAATTGAGCGTTCATCCCGCACATAGCAGTGCTTGGTCATTAAAAGCGATAATCACGTACATACCTGCAATACTCAGATAATTGTCTTTGTCGAATGACCGTAATTACCACAAAAGAACATTCCCTTCAGAGAAGACAAAAGAGGATTTACTGCAAGACCAAAAAAAATCGAAAAACAAAAAAAGAAAAACAAAAAAAGAAAGAGGGCGATTAACCAGGAAACGACATGGCTTCAAGGATGGGTCTTGGGGGTAATTATCGTGTCTAGCCTATAGAAACGTTGGCACAACGGGCCCGCAGGATCACGTAACTAAATTCTAAAGAGCCTCAAGAAATAAACGCTTTAAAAACTATATTTTACCTTTCTATAGAAATTGGTCTGGACACTCAACGGATAAGCTTGTCTGGAAACATCTTTAGGCACACAAAAAGTTGAGTAGAAACTATGACCCTGAACACTGATTAAGTCTAGTGAATGACTGTCCAGTCTAATAATAAATAAACCTTCGAGTAATGGTTTTATATATTCGTAGCATATTTAAAACTGGATATCAAAAGCCAAAATTGTTTCAAGGGAGGCCTCTCTCGCCAAGGAGAGCTGTATTATTGCCGGCCCGAACAGTACAACATAAGAGTGTGTACTAACCACGCGACCAATCAAATTGACTCAAAGTAGTTTAATATTATATGGGGAAATTTACACCAAACACCACGCAACAACCGGGGTCCGAATTTGGCAGTCCAAATCTGGAACCTGCGGTTTCAGCGAATCTGGCCCGAATTCGCCGAAATCCGCAATCCAAAATCCCGCCCTAAAACGGCCTCAGACATAAGTTTCACCCAATCCTTGCCGAACAAATACCAGCCAACCCTTGTTGAATTTCTAACTCGAACGGAGCTAACAGATACATCTCACCGGTCAGGTAAGAGCCCCAAAAAGGAAAGAGGACAAGAATGATGGGATCGCCGGTGACGTCGGTATATGACGTCGCCAGGGATCGCCTGAAAT
Organism: Ophioderma brevispina; assembly: GCA_023653785.1. Taxonomy (NCBI): domain Eukaryota; kingdom Metazoa; phylum Echinodermata; class Ophiuroidea; order Amphilepidida; family Ophiodermatidae; genus Ophioderma; species Ophioderma brevispina. The sequence continues at coordinate 16,501 of JAMKCH010047607.1, read as the reverse complement.
AGAAATTTTGTGATATAGTTTTTGGGGGGTTTCTTTGGTGCACCAAAATGTCAATGTGTATTATCGACATTGGAAACGCCTAAGGAGATGTCAAATATGAGGGAGTTTTTCGGAAATTTCCGATGTCCATCCCGAACTTTACCGTAAGGCCGCTACAGGCCCCCCCCCTGTCAAAATCACATGGTATCGCTACCGATATTTTGTGACCGATGTGATATCTGACACCCGGGATTTTAACATCTTTCTCGCCGATTGCTTCTTTGGCAGTAAGGGATCGTTTCATAAACGAGTAGAAACTTTGGTTACAAAAGCCGTTATTAATCCCTGTGATATCGGTAAAAATGATATATTCTTGTAGAACTTTCTTAATTTTTGTTGGCCCCTGTCACCCCTGTCACCCGTTAGTGTTGTCGGTTCTGTTGAATACTGCTGCCCACATCTCAAAGTTGAGACCCGAGGGACTACAACCAGAGATGTGGTAACCTAGGTATTCACACCAGTGTGGTGTTATTAGGGATGTGGCCAGTAGGCCTTGGGCAAATTGTTTGACCAACAGAATCTGCTTTGGCAAAATCCTCTTCTGCTGGTGAAAGCTGCTAAGCCCAATTACCTTGATAGGTTTTTCCAAGTTCCTAAATCTAGTGCATTAATATCCTGAGATCTGCTTGACTGGTTCAATGTTTGGTACTTTGGCTCAGGATCATCAGATTTTTTCCAATACAAAAACACTCTAAATTGACCTTGCAAAGACAACCCAAAAATGGTAGCAAGGATCAAGTTCCAGGCTCCCCCCAAAAACCCCACTGAGTGAGTGAAAGTACCCCCCTGAATATTATTCCCATTCCAGCTGTATCGTGAGATGTGTCACAGATTGTCAACCACAAACTGCCTTCACATGCTCGATATCCGACCAAGTTGCTCTTGTTTTTGCTGTGTGTTTTCTCCACAATGTTTGACACTGTCCCGTCATCAACAGCTGCATCCGCACCACTTTCTTCCTTGATCATCTTGGAGTCAAAGTGTTTACCATCAACTACCTGTTAGAATGTACCAAATTTATAATTAAACAATGGAACTGATCAAGTCATGTGTCCCACTCCACTGCGCACATGTGTTGTGCACTTGTGCAAGAAAGTTTACCACCAACCTCGCTTGCCTCTCGACCATGAGAGAACTGGGAGACCTGTTGGAGGAAGAAAAAAAAAAAAAAAAACAGCACTAATCTTATGCTGATTATAGGCAGTGCACTAATACTGGCCGCAGCAAAACATAGAAGGAGGATTGGCCCGATTAGCTATATAGTTTTTCATCTTGATTAGATGATATTGATATTAAAAATTCTATTTCTAAAGTTTCGCCCCGATATTTCCGCCCATGCATAGATACTGTGTAAAATTAATATTGGCAACAATGGTTCCCATTTTTGCTCATAAAATTAAAAAAATACTCGCGGTCCCATGACCGCGAGTGTCGTCTGCCGTCCCGTTTGTAATGGGGCCAATTTCACCCGAGGTCACAATGGTCACATGAGGTAACCAACCTGTTCACCCCCCCCCCACCCTCCTTTCCACCAGTTACATACTTAGACCTTATGGAACTCATACGGCAGCAATATTTAAGGCTTCACATTTGACCGGCCAAAGGTCACTGATGGTCACCAAACATGTCACCCTACCCCCACCCCCCCACCCTCCTTTCCACCAATTACATCACCCTAACCCTTACGGAACTCATACAGCATGCAATATATTAGGTTTATAAACATTTTGACCACAGACACACACCAGAGTACACACACCACACAAGACATACCCATAGTAAATCCCTATGTGCCTTCTGCAATTCTTGCAACGACACAAAACCATGGTCCAAAATACTTAACCCTACGGAGGCATTTGCTGAGGCTTGGGTGCCAAGGTGCCTTCCATTTGCCTTGGTGCCCTAGTTCCCAATAATTGGAACTTCACCTATGTTTCTTTAACAGTATGGCCTTTAAACAGTCTACTAGTATAATGTTTCGTTCGTTCGTGCAAGTCCAACCAAAATCACAGTGGAAATCAGTCTTTAACCAGCTGATAGTTTTTTCATCTCCATTTGATTCAGGCCTGGAATTCCCCTGGGGACTTGAAACCTCAACAGTCATCATCTATGAATGTGGCTACTGGTTTGTGGCTCTCCCAACAATCGCATTTGGTGATGGTTCTACTCCGATCTTGTGAAGGAGTTTTTTTGTAACGACCAACGCCAGTTGTCTGATTCCTGTTGAGGTTGACCCATGGCTTTCCTAATCAGGTCCAACCTTTGGGTCTTGCTTGTGGGCTGTCCACAAACTGCTTAAGTTCAAAGTAGAGGATGACCAATGCTCAAACCATCTGTCATTGACCCAAGATGATCGATAGGGATACTGTACATGCAGTGTCATGGATTGTGTAGCAAGTGTTCCATGGATTCTCTGATCCTCAAAGGTGTTGGTGGGGGGATTATAACTGGGCCAGGTTCACACATTCCTTGGCGAGCTTGATCGTCTTGAAGTTCCCTCCTAAGATTTGGCAGGAGCTATGATGCCAGACGAATTGGGATGTATTCCACAGGCGTTGCCAAAAGGCAACCACTACCAAGTCTCATTGCATCATTCGAAACGACATCATCTTGTGTGAAGGTAGGCTGTGACTCCATCGGTGCATCGTATTCGCAGTGGAGTATGCCAAGGCAAAACAGTTGTATGTAAGGTGTCAAAGGATGCACCCCATCCGTTCCTGCGAGCCTTTATGAGGAGGTTTACACGAGACTGGCGTCTTGGCAGCGACTGCGGTGTGTTGATTGAAATTAAGGCTGCGGTCCATGGTGACGCCAAGGTACTTCTTCGGTGTTGGGGGTCGGGACAGTTTTTCTCCATCTTAGAGTGATGTTTTAGTTCTCTTTTTGCGCATCGATTTTGCCAGTGGAAAACAGAGCGACGTTCTTGGTTTGCTGATTTTCAAGTGCCATCGGTGGAATTGGCTTACAGTGGATAGGTCTTTTCTGCAGCACTGTTTCTAAGGACTCAAAGGAGTCAGCAGCTATTCCAATTGCCGTGGTCGTCTGCGTAGTAGTACTGCGAACTATCTCCCTTTGGCATATCCTGAGACGTAGATGTTGAGACTGGGTGCCCGGACAGAATCTTGTGGGACACCATTCCCGAAGTTTGCGCTTACTACTACTTACCGTTGCCCATATGATGTCTCCAGGAACGAAGATCTGTCTTGGGGTAGCAGCATTATGAACTTGACAGCTTGACATCAGGGGAAGATTTGAGTAGCTTGAGGAGAGGCCCTCGATGCAGACTGTATCGTACGCCAGGCAGTTAGGTCAATGAAGACTGCTCCAAACTTCTGCTTCTTTCTGGAAGGCTGTCCCGATGTCATTAACTAGTCTTGCTATCTGGTCAGTGTGCTTTTACCTCTTCGAAATCAGCTTTGGTCGGGGTAAATTATGCCTGCGACTGGATCATTGATCCTGCCGAGTATCATCGCTCAAGCATGCTTATAGATTGATATAGTAGCGAGTATGGTCTGTAACTCTTGGGGTCATTTGCTGGTTTCTTGGCTTCACGGTTGGCAATGACCTTTGAATTCTTCCATCTGGAGGGAATAGTTGATGTTCCCATGCAAGTAATGAGGAGTTTGAGCCATCGCACAGCTTTGGGTGCCATATTCCGTCAAGAATTCTGTATGTGGATGTTGTCATTGCCCAGGAAGCTTTTCCATTGCTTTGAGAACTTTTAATTGCTTCGGTGATATCATCGTAGGTGAATGGTGGGGACATGGGGCTTAACGGTGGAGAGGTTTGTAGAAGCTGTTTATCTCTCGGCATTAACAGCACGAGAGTGGGCCTTTTCGCCTGTGGAGTGTGGGTCTGTTGCCCCGTTTCCATTGTTTGACAATACTGAAGTCGATGGATTTGCAGAGACGGACACTGCTTAGCTGGACAGCTACGCCGGTGAGCTTGTTGATGTTGTTCCAGGCCTTGCGGCTTGAGTGGGTAAAGTTTGGATATTGGGTATCTCCTCCTCCGGTCCCCCCTCCTGCCCATCTGGTGCGTCCTCTTTTGGCCAAGCAATCCAGTAGCTTTTACCTTGCTGTTCTCTCATTATCGCAGTGGTATACAATACTCTTTGTATACCGCTTCGCATTCCTTGTCCCAACAGGGGGCGTAGGGATTCCTTCTGCCTCTGGAATGGAACATTTAGCTGCTTGGGGGAGCATGGAGCAAACGGTCAGAATATGCATCGTTGATTTTAGATGAAGCCGGGTCGGGCAGCGTGGATGACATTCGCCTGGTGAGTTGTTTAAAAAACTTGGCCAGTTGGCTGTCTGAAATTCCCTCTCTTTCTGTAGAGGCTGGAGATCGTGACCTTGATTTCACTGGTGACCAGGATAAGGCAATGACTGATCAGAAATCTAGGAGGACCGTTCTGGAGCAGCGGGATCGGATGTCGCTGGAGGACTGTTGACAGGTCGGGACAGTCCATGTCCCATGACTGCTAGAATAGAATGTAGGTTGATCCTTAGCTATCAAAACATCAGTTGGAGGCTTGGGCTTCAATCCATTCCAGAGCCTTTTGCCATTCTTGTCATTATTGGAGTATCCCCATTCTTATTTCTACAGTTTAAATCTCCACAACCGAGGGAACTCCGCTGAACTACTGGAAGGGAGTTGAATTCTGCCTCAGCTGGTGGGGTCTTATAGATGTTGGTGAATGGGTTCCCTTGCTTAAATTTTATCCACTGGATCGGCGATTCATTGAAGATTCAGGGTTATCTCACTTTATGCCTTGCTTCACATAGGAAGCGATCCATGCTTGTGTGCGTAATGAAGCAAATAAGGTCAAAGCCTTCGATTTGCAGCTTCTCTTCAGATTCGCAGTGAGTTTTTTTGAGGAGGAGATATTCACCCGTTCTCCCTGGAGATCCTGACGATAATGTCAACGCGTAGCATGGGTGAGACCCTCAAGCGTTCAGGTCTGCAGGATACAAACTTTGGTGCTGGCCATAAGGAAAGTTCCTATGTGAGTAGCTCAGCCGCTTAGCATTGAGGGTGGGTCTTCAAGATGTTCACTGTGGTGTTTAAAACACGATGTTTGGACTTAATTTGTTGAATCATTTTAGCCACAACAGTGATGTGACTTTCACAGGCCCGCCGCGAGAAGGCTTCAACATGACCCCAACTAGTATATAGTGAAGTCCCAAAACATATGTGTATCAGCTGTGACATTTTTTGTGTAGCCTTCTTCAAATTTTGACCACTTGACAACATGTCACCCAAGGGTCCAAATTTCATATCCCCGTTTGCTTTCTAGTGATGGCCGATCCAGAGCCCGCGATCGGCATCTGCCGATCTCCGATCATATAATTGTTGAATCGGACCGTTCAGATCCCGATTCAGATTTATTTGTAATTAGAAATCGCGCCAAAATCGCAGTGAAATTCACACTACCCTACAACCATTTACCCTCTCACGAGTTTAAACAATATCATGTGACAGTCTATGGATATTTTACTTCAAAACAGTGCTCGTATCTTTCACTACCCGCAGCAGTCGTCATTTGTTTAATGTTAAATAAACGCTGTGTTTTCTCTGTTATGTTGAGTAAGTTTAGCGTCCTAGTGTATCAAATCAATTATTTAACCCCCACTGTGCAGCTAATTATTTTATCAAGCATGGCACGTGACACTCGTGTGCTGAGAGGGTCCCTACTCGCGCCTTTGGTCGGCTCACTGATGTTGTTTAACACAGCTAAGTTCGTGGAATTTTGTGATAAAGATTATTATTTTTGAATGTTACATTGTGATTGAAGTTCTGTTTTTTACTACTTTAAAATAATGCCAAAGGCGGGCTACTGCCGTGTCACTTTCCTTCGATTGCGGCCGTGCCTTTTTATTCCCATAGGCTACTGTGTATTAAGTAATAGGTTCCGTATGGACATGTGTGTAGTTCCGTATGTATAGAATAGTTCGGTGCGTTGTAAAGGTTGGTTGGTGAAGAATTTTTAGTTAAGTATATCTAAAACTTTGAAAGTGCTGACGTCACTGATGCGTCATTAGAGGACTTTGTCATTTAGATATAGTGATTTTGGGTATATGCTAGACTTTTCTTCCCTATACAAAATCCCATAGTAGAATAAATAGGGTGATATTATGAGAAGATTTTTTATAATTCATTTTTTTAATGTTCATTTTTAAAAATATTATTTTGGTAATTTATTTTTATTTATTGTAATTTTTTATTTGTGTTGTATTTTTGCTTTAGTTAATTATTATATAAAACTTTTGAAAGGTGATGAAGTCCCCTGATGACGTCATTAGAGGACGTTTTTTAATTTAGATATGTGGATTTTGGGTACTATGCTAAGACTTCCTATACAAAATCCCATGCGAAAAAAATAGTGTGTAGAAAAAGATTTTTTATATTCTTTTTTATTCTCTTTTTAAATATTATTGTTGTATTTATATTTTATTTATTTTTATTTACTATTAGCCTTTTTTAATTATTTTCTTCATATTTGTTTATTTACAATTTATAAAAAGTTCTTACAAATAAATTTTTTAATATAAAATTTTTTTTTTAACTTAAATATATCAAATGATCAAAAACATAATTTTAATGAAGAAATAATGAGCCAAGAGCATTTTTACATATTGATGAAATTACTATGAGGAAACCCACGTGGCGTCTTCTTTTCAGCCTACAATGGCTGCAATGACTACATGTACCAGTGCCTTTTCCGTCTGTATATGTTGATGGAATTTTCCATGTATTTTGGGGAATCTTCACCCGCAGGAAAACCTCCCGTTTCAGAAGTAATTGCGTACAATACGCAAAGTAAAAGAAATTATCTACAGTGTACACAACAGGATTCTTTGCTGTAATGATGGCAGCGAATTTTATATGAACATAATGTAGTAGTCACATAGAACAATATAAATGGTAACTTTAAAAATCTGTTGTATTTTAGTACACTTTGGGCTTTTTATGTCAGGTTGGGAGATCGGGGAGGTAGATCGGTAGCTGATTACTTTTCTTCCCGATCTCCCCGATTTCCAAAGCCGGTGTTCGACCAAAAATCGGGCAGATTTCCGATCTGCCGATCAAGATCGGCCATCACTTGAGTGCTTTCGCTAACACTCTTCTACCTTTAAGCAACCAGTAAATCCAATTGTAAATACAAGGTAGCTTCATTACGCACCTGGCAATACAAATCAGGACTTAGTCACCATCAGAATCTTAAGTACAAGTCCTTGAAAAATTCATTATTTCACTTCAATAAAAAGTTGATGAAGATATTTAATCGACTATCCTGTTGTTGATAACACTCTAAGGAATAATTTCAAGGTAGAAATCAGGTAATATTTTATTCACATGAACGTGAAAATTAATGGAGAAATGTGAGACATAAATTTTGTCATATCAGTTACACCCTATATTGGCATGACTCCTCCATTGATTAGTTAATTAGCATTATGATATTTTAGATATAGAGTGATTTTGGTATCTGCTGACTTCCCATACAAATCCCATAGAGAATAACTAAGTGTGTATATAAAAGATTTTTTATATTCATTTTTATGTTCATTTTTTTAAAAATCGTATTTTGGTATTTAATTTTTTTTTTTTATTAATTTTTAAAATTTGTGGTACTTTGCTGTTTAAAGTATTATAATCAAACTTTGACAGTTCTGAAGTCCCTGCATGACGTCATTAGAGGACGTTTTATTTAGATATAGTGATTTTGGGTATATGCTAGACTTTCCCTATACAAAATCCCATAGAGATACATAGTGTGTATATATAAGATTTTTTATATCATTTTTTATGTTCATCATTTTTTTTTTAAATATTATTTTGTAAATTATATACTTTATTTTAATTTTTTACTATTATCTTTTTTACTTATTTTCTTCATATTTATTATTACATTTATAAAAAGTTATTAAAAATAATTTTTTTAATTTTTTTATAAATACTTAAATTTTATCAATGCAGCAAAAACATGAATTTTAATGAAGAAATAATGAGCCAGCATTTACATATACTGATTTACGTATGAGGAAACACACGTTGCGTCTTCCTTTTCAACCATACAATGTGCTGCAATGACTACTTGTACGCATGCCTCATTTCCGTCTGTAGATTGTTGATGAATTTCCATGTATTTTGGAGGATCTTCAATCACCCCGCAGGAAACCTCCCGTTTCAGAATATTGCGTAAATACGCAAAAGTAAAGAAATTATCTACAGTGGGTACAACAACAGGATTCTTGCGGTAAATGATGGCAGACGAATTTAATAATGACATATAATGTATAGTCACATAGAACATATCAATGGTAAGCTTTAAAAATCGTGTTGTATTTTATAAACTTGGCTTGTTAATTGTCAGTTGGGGTGGGAGATCGGTGAGGCAGATCGGTAGCTGATGACCTTTCTCCCGATCCCTATTCAAAGCCGATTCGACCAAAATCGGGCAGATTTCCGATCTGCCGATCAAGATCGGCCATCACTAGTGCTTTCCGCTAACTCAAACTCTTCTACGCGTTTAAGCACCAGTAATATCCAATTGTAAATAACCATGTAAAGCTTTCAATTCAGCAACCCTGGCATATCAAGAATCAAGACTTAGTCAACCGGTCAGAATTCTTAGGTACAGTCGTTGAAATTTCATTAAATTTCACTTCATAAAAAGTTGATGAAGTTATTTACGACTATCCTGTTTTTGATAACACTCTAAGTAAACTTTCAGTAAATCAGTAAATTTATTCACATGAAGCGTGAAAATTAAAGAATGTGAGACATAAATTTTGTCATATCAGTTAAACACTATTTTGGCATGACTCCTCCATTTGATTAAGTTAATGCATATTATAATTGTACTAAGGAGGAGATGCTCAGCAGGACTACTTGGTGCCCTAAAAATCTGCTATTCTTCAATAACAAATAAAGCGCATACTCCACTAAATTCTTTATTCCGTCAAATATGCGTTCCAATTAAATTAGGCCTATAGGCCTACCTTCTACCCTTTGCATTTTATAGGAACGCAATGCTTTATTCTGTTTAACAGCTTTTAAATCAGAGAAAGTGCGAAGGATATTGGTCTACTTATTTTTCAGTAAGCTAGGGGTCAAAATGTGACGTCGCGTCACTTACGTGTTTTCAAACAAGCTATCATATCATATATGATATAGCCAAACACCAATCCTACCACGCAGGTATAAAAGGCAGGATGTGCAAGATGAATTGGATCAAAAGTGAAAACCAAATTTTGCCCATTGTCTCTTACACGTATTTGAGTGCATGGGGGAACTGCTGGTTTAGTTGTGCCGCAGAAACAATTTTAAAATAGCCAAAATAGCCGCATGAAAATGTTTTTAAATGAATACGAGGCGTTATTTAAATGAGATGGGGCTTATGAGGGTAAATTGGGTCATAGTTTCAGATTCACTTCGAACACAGGGCTAGAATGATGACTTTTATATGTATCCAGATGTTTATTTCTCTCAATTGCGCGTCTCTGGTCAAAAAGTCATATTTTTTCCATAAACTTGTTAAATTGCTTTAAATCGCCTTCTTTATGTAGCATACCCATCAGGAATCCTTCATGCAATTCATTTCATGTGGATGAGGAATTGATATGTCAAATTAGTTTCTAACTGCACTGCAAAGTATCAGGACTTAATCTTCCAGATCAGATTAACTTTTTTTCCATTATGATGCTTAAGCAAGGATTAACTTGTCATGTTTTGGTTTAACTTTCCGCCCACCATTTCTGTGTCACATTACACTCCTAAACAGCTGAACCGTGAATGCAGTGGCAAATTACGGTTAGAATATTTTCGAACAACTTCAACAAGTCGTCCGTACCTACCTCCAGCGTATTTAAACAAGGGGCGATCGTAACGGAAAATGCCTGAGCAACTCGCTAAGTAGTCCTCGGACGGGTAGTAGAAAGCTTGTCAAGTTCTTCTTTGACACTGACAGTCCTTGTTCAGCTCAGATGTTTCACAAATTGAAAAATTCCACTCCAGTTTTTCTATAGCTCGTTCTGTAGCATTGCACGTCGTCCGTACATAGTACATCTCCTACAAATAGGAGAGGAAGATAGTAGGGGCTATCGTAGCATGGGGGTTAGCGGAAAAAAGCCAGAGCAAACTCTATTATGCTACGCATAATTCACATTATGTCTTAAAACATGTTGTCATCAGTGTGAAGTTATAAATTGCCAAAAACACATGAATTACTTTTCCCCTGTTCCCTACCTCAACTTTGTCGATCTCAAAAAACTCTAAATTACGATATATCATTTGTTTCAATCAAACACAACTTGAGATCCTATATAATTATGATCAGATGCGATTACATATGTGAAAAAACTTAAAAGAATAGAAATAAAAATTTTGAGAAAATGCGATTGTGACGACTACAATACTTCTGCATGAGAAAGGGTGTTTCTCCTGAAAATGAGGATTTCTATTGTTTTTAGACAAATTTTTGAGGAGTAACTATTTCAAAAGGGCAATTTTTAGACTAGTATGACTAAGGAAACGTATCAACTCGATTTCTGAATTTCTGAATGCTTTTGATATTTTGTTCATCTGCAGTCTGCCGCAAAAAAAAAGTTGGCTCCCCCCCCCCCCCCCTTTGAAATGGCCTGCTCATGCTGGTAACAGGGGGAAAGGTATTCCATGATGTGGTTTGCATAACTTCACATCCATTAATGACAAACAGTTTAGACATAATGTGAAGTTTAGAGCAACCTCGGGATCGTGAGGCTAGGCTAGGCTTCAAACGCAACACCTTTCGAGTTTCTAGCGGGCTTTCAGAAATTGCAATGCATGCAGCAAGAATGGTGATCCCAAGAAAAACTGAAGCTAAAGTTGAGTTGAACATTCTACAACACAAACTGCAACCTTTCAGATCTTACGCCCCATAATAAAAATTGCAATTGTAAATTACACTACATGTAATTTGTAAACTTCACCAGAATGATCAGTACGGTACTCGAAATTCGAGAGCTCATTTTGTCATCTGTTTCAGTCGCGGACTGACCTTTGACCGACATTATGATTCGTCCAAATCTTTAGGGTGAATAATTATCGTTAAACAAATACCCTTACATTCAGTTAGACTACACAGTGAAAAAAAAAATCACAGATAACTTATAATTTAATCTCATGCCCCCCAATCAAAATTATTACAATTTTGGCATGATTAGAATTGTCTTGTTTGTTCTAATGATATGCCTTACCTGACAATAAGAAACATCCCTTTACTGGATGTCCCACTCCAGGATCCCGGGGAAGTGGATTTGGCACAACAGTTCCAACATTGGTTCCAAGTTGGCAACAGGGAAATGCAACGACTCGAATTGTCGAACTTTCGGGGTATCAAGACGTATCAAAGAAGAAAGGCATCAGTGCCAAAATGTTTTTTGCTCAGTAGACTATGCTTTGCTGTGCCTTCTTCATCATTAAGTTTCACTGTATTTTGGGTAAGCATTGATCAGGAGGGCTCGATATGAATTGGTAAACAAAAAAGGAGCATGACAAGTGGTGTGAGGGAGTTACAGGGAATGTGAGGTTGCATGCACCATGACATGCAGAGGGAATTGTGACAAAACTACCAGCACAACATGACAAAGTACTAGTAGGTGTGTGAGATTTCTTGTCAAAGAGGGCTCCCTTCATCAGAATTTGCAACTAAAAATGACTGTTCTAGAGTTGATCGAGAAACTCTAACCGTCAACTGGGGTAGTTCCTGGTGAGCATACATTTTGTCTTTCATTCATATTTTAAACATTTGGACATTATCGTACATCGGCTAACGCAAAGGTTATGCCGCTGCCCAGGGACTGGTATCCACAAAACTAACGCCATCTTAAAAACAACCCACCACATGTGTCATCTTGTGTCCCTTCTTTCACCCCAAAAGTGCTAGTCAGGGGAGGATCGTAATGTTTGTTGATGAACAAAAAAAACACGTGTCGACATTTGACCCGCCAAACTCCGTAACTGGCAACCACTCACTCTGACAGTTTATGGAAGTAAAATTTCTGAGTGAAATTCATCGATAGTACATTTTTTTGCCGTTTGGGATGAAAACAATGTGCGGCTTCTTGTCTGTGTAGTTTGTGGCTCCAGCAGTGGGCAGGACAAGAGGGTTCCACCGTCTGCGGTGCCGCCCCACAACCACAGGCAGCACCTGATCCGCCTTTCCAGACAGCCCCACCCCTGGCAAGGAGGAAACCACAGACAGACCGGCAGCTCTTGCTCTCAACCCACTGAGGGGCACCGCCAACCAGCCCTAGTTCTGCTGAGCATAACCTTTTTGTCTTTCATTCATCTTTTAACATTTGGACATTATCATTATCAGCTAACGTAAAGGTTATGGCGCTGTACATGAGGAGCCTTTTGGGTATAACAATAAAACAAATGCCAAATTTAAAGTCATCTGAGCATCGTCAGATTTGTCAAACTTACCCAAAACAGGATATTAACAAATTACTAAAGAAAAACACATGAATCGCACCGTTTGTTTTGTTTTGACCAACAAACTAACGCGTGTCGACCTTGACCCGGCAAAACTCCGAAACTGGCAACCACTCCTCATGACAGTTTTAGGGAGTAAATTAAATTTCTGCGTTGATCGGTGTTGAAAATTCATCCAATTGTACTTTTTTCCGCCGTTGCGTGGGATGAAAAAAATGTGTGGATTCTTGTTCTGTAGTATTGTAAGATTGTACAGAGTTCATGTTTGAGGTAAGTTGAAAAAATCTTGATGATTTGTCAGATGATTTAAATTTGCATGGGTTATTGTGATTAACCAATCCCATGTACAGCGGCATAACCTTTACGTTAGCTGATATATGATAATGTCCAAAATGTTTAAAAAGATGAGGAAAGACAAAAGGTATGTAGCAAGAACTACACCAGCCACGAGGAGCCAGCCCCAGGTGGGAGATGCCCACCAGGGTCAATACCGATGCAGATGTTTACTTGGTGATGGCAGTCTGTCTTTCCACCAAGGCGACTATCTTTAACTTCCTAGGAGTGACTTTTTCAAGAGGTTGGACTTTGCTTAAGGAAACTCTCTCTAGATTTAAGGCGGTTGGCAGCAGGTACCTGTCCAGTCAAGGAACATGGGGGCCCACCATTGGATACCCAGGCAGCCACGCCCCTGCATGCCCGCCACGCCATGACGAACGCCCGGCGGAGCAACCCCCGCCAGATGTACAAGTCCTCCGCCGGTGCCGGACGGCGGCCATCCCGCGATAAGCCAGCAGGAGGCATCTAACGCTGGATCAAGCCTCTCGGCATGGGTCGATCTCTACCACACAGGGCAGGCACACTCTGCCCATGAGTAGCACAAGGCAAGTGCCGTCGATCTAGGGTAATGTGCGAGCACCCCATCCGGTGCCAGTGAGTTTGTCAAGATGTTATTGCATGAACATCCTTACTCCCCGTCTCTCAAATGTGGGCCCATAGAGCGAGTGCGGTCCAAGGCGACTCCCAGTCCCAGGCAGACATGGCCATCACAGCGCTCCAGGGGAGCTCCAGCTCCAGGTACCCCAAGCTGACCGCCGGCCCCACTCTGCGGCAACGGAAAGCAACAAAAAACACCGCGTCCCAGATGAACCTGCACCAGTGGGCCCCCCTCAAACAATGATTGGAGCCCCATCCAAGCTTCTGGAGAGTCTCTCTTTCTCTTCAACAACCGCGAAGTCGGCATCTCTTTTCGGTAATTCCAAGATGTCTGCATAAAATAAAACGCAGGTTCCTGCACCCCAGGGTTGGTCGCCGGCATATATGCCGAACAGGAGAGGCGCAAGCACCCCCCCCCCCGCCCCCCCCCCCCCCCCCCCCCCCCCCCCCTGGTTATAAACGCACTCCCTGCCCCAACGCCACCGGCTCTTCTCTTCTCTTCGCTCCTAGCTGAACAAAAGAAACTCCTGCCAGCCAGCAATCCACGGGATAATCTCAGCCAAGCGTATTGTCCCGCAATTTCCTTGCTTCCAGTCTCTCCTGTATTCATGCATCCGTGACCAACAGTGTCGCACGCTTGAAACGTCGACGAACACCACTCCGGCCACCATACCCTTCTCGAACCATCCTCAATGTGTTTGAATCAGGTTGAGCACCTTCCCCCTCTTGACCGGCCTGGTCGGAAACCTGCCGTTCCGCATGAGGGTGCCGTACTATCACAGGTGCGATACATTTGAGCAGGAGGCGTTCAAAGGCTGTAGTCATTCAAGGAGTGACCAGGTCGGCAGCTCCCTGGACCGGATGGATCTTTCCCATGCCCCAGGAGTGCCACAACATGTTGCCTTCCCTCCAACCCCTGGAACCCGTGTAAACAAGCGCACTGCAGAGCCCAAGAAGCCCCGTCCCCTCCCCGCCACCGTCCAACCACTGTGTTTGAAATGGATTTGAAGATAATTGGAGAAATTCAATCAAAACAAGAGTGCTGGTACTGACAACATTTGGTAATCCTTATCAAAGAAAGTTGCTAAAGAAATTTTCAACCACTCCAAGCATATTTAATTTATCTATAGCGACTTGAATTGTTCCTGAAAACTTAAATAGCTAAGGTTATAACCAATTTATAAGAAACAAGACGCTGAAATGTTTCTCAAATTATCACCCAGTGTCTCTTTTACCACTTTTCTAAAATACTAAAAGACTTGTAAATTTGATAGATGTATTGACTATATATAAACACCCATGCAATCCTTTAAAGCCTCTGTCAGTGATTTTTCCGAATGAGTAAAAATACCTGAAATTTGCAGAAATATCTTAAAAGTAAGAAGTCTGTAGAAATCTCTTAAGTTACTTCTTTCAACCACATACGATTGACATAAAAGAAGAAAATGGCATTGTCAAAGTTACAGGTTCAAGTTCATTTTTTATTCTCACACACTACATGATTAAAAATACCAATAATGATATTGAATCAAATACAATTGTTAAAAGACAGAATGACATCTGCAATAATTGAAGCTAATTGAAGTCAATATTACAATAGATATTAGCAGACATCACAAAGCTGAATAAGATACACAAGATTGACCATATGATCTTAGCTACATAACAAAGCTGAATAAGATGGGGTATTAAATCATTAGGATATCAATTATAATTGTAGTAATAACAATAGTAACGGAAAAAAATTGGAGGAAGATGGGTGTTAGAGGCCATTAAGACTGTGACCTTTAGATTGTGACCCCCACCCTTGGGAGATAGAACTATTTATTTGTGACCAGCAAGGGTTGAACAGAACAACAGGACAGAACAAGACAAGATAAAAACAGGACAGACAAAACATGACGACAAGGGGGTAAACAAGAGTGAATCACATTGATGTAAGTAACGTAAGAGGTAAAAAAACATATAAATAAATAAGGCAAAGTTAATGTGAGCTATCTGTATGATAAAAAATCAGAAATAGGGCAACGAACTCTGGGGCCTCCATTGATACGTATGCTGGTATTTGAAAAAAATTGTTCTTCGCATCGTTCCCGAAATAATTAGAGAAATGATAATTAGTATTTAACCTGGTACAAAGTATGAGAAAGTGACTGAATAAACATCAAGTTTAGAATATTTTTTGATAGATAATTCTTACGTTAATACCATTAAAACTATATGCTTATTAATAATTTAGAAATAAGTTGATTTTTCAAGATTTGTTTTAAATATATTGGCAGATTTTGATGATTGTAAGGTTTTAGGGGGGGTCAAGGAAATTCCATATCCTAGGACCGGGATTTTAAATCGGTATTTAGTTAAGTTCAAGTAGCTTTAATGGAATAAATTTTTGGATGTCTTGTGTTTAATTATGAATGTCTTTGTGTTTAAAGAAAAAATTTTTCAAATATTTAGGAAGTGTTGTTTATAACATAACGTGCATGAAGGTTGCTGTTTGAAACGTTTGTTTGAAGTGTTTCACATAGTGTAATCTCCATTCAATTCCGTGTTGTAGTAATTGTCCGAACGGACATTAAATGCCTAAAATGTCCGATTTTGGTCCCTTATTATTGCTTTCTGTCCCATCATTGCAGGGTAATGTTAGGACATTTATCTTGTTACATACAAGCAAAAATCTGATCTTAGATGATTTTTTCGATTTTTCTGATTTAGCAATTCACTGATAGTGCCTTTAATGACAGGCAATTTGGTTTTCGGTCAAATCATTCTACATACATATGGACATTATTGAATTGGTGGATAAGTTTAATACTGCAGTTGAAAAGAATGAAACAACCATTGGTATTTCCCTTAGATTTATCAAAAGCATTCGACACCATCCGCTCACAATATACTTCTTCAATACATTAACATATGAGTTTTTTGTGGTATTGTATTAGAGGGTTTAAGAAATTACTTAATATAAAACAATACGTTTAATTATAATTTTCGTATGACTCAGAACTTAAGGATATTGTCTGTGGTGTTCCCAATGGTCGATATT
>JAMKCH010047606.1:0-25270 GCA_023653785.1 Ophioderma brevispina | reverse complement strand
CAGAGGGCCGATGTATTTTGCCTCTCGGTTTGGGGGCAACCGGCCGGTCAACGTTAAGTAGGTCAAGGTAAGTTTAGCTAAGTTTCAAACGACAGGTCACAAATGCTGTAGTAACTCAATGCGTGGGTGCGACAAGAATTATCATTGGGCTTATAATGAAGATTACACAGTTGCTACACGAAGTTTAAAGGCGTTTCATAAGGTTCTTTATGGCGATCTCACCATGCGGTGGATAGCGGTGTTATTATACGCTATATCATCACGGTATATTTCCCGGTCAACTGTCCAGTATCCCAAAAATGACAGGAAACGGTTTTTTGAACTGGGGGGCGGAAGAAACAGAACGTACCTGTAATGTATACTTAACCGAATATAAATACCCGTATCATTGTAAGTGAACAGGCGTTTGACGCGGTGTAACCTACACAGCTGTAAACTGAAACAAAATAATGTAATGTGGGATCTACATCCTAATGGGGTAATTTTGAAAGAATAAAAAAACTGACTGAACAGCGTCAACGACAGGTTGCCTTACGTAAAATACGTGTAAAAGAAAAACACAGTCCTCAATGCTTATCATGCAAGTGAAGGCATCGCGTTAGAATAAACTTCAAAAAAAACGGGTAGGACAAACGTAGAAAAAAAAATAAGAACCCACAAAGAGATTTTAGTTGCGCGAATGTAAATGCAGAGTTTAAAAAAGGCCAAAAACTAAAAAAGGGGTGGGAGGGGAAAATGATGGCTAGCAAAAAAACAAAAGGCTAAATGACGTAATGCGATGTTATGTAGCTGAGTGGGGACCGAATCCATATAAAAAAACAATAAAAAACAAAACAACGTACACACATTGAAATAACAACAAAAGTCAAGACAATGACGGCAAAAATTAGGCCTGGTGCTACATGTTCAAATATCCGTAAATAAGAAAAATAACAGAATTTTCGAAATTACGAAATCTGTTTGAGAAGAAAACCAAGAACATAAACCAACAAAAAACAGAAAAAATGTTAATAAATTTACGGAAAATATTTCAAAAATTTTGTATTTTTTGCTATTTTAAATTTTTTTGTGGTTCCGTAATTTTAAATTACGGAAAAATCCACATTTTTTTCCGTCATATGAGACAAATTTCGTACAAATTAATGTCAAAGTCCGTTATGACAGAAATTCTGTAAATTTACCCTAAAATGTCTGGATAATAATGCTGCCAGAAATCTTCCGTAAAATTTACGGAAATTTTTTAACAGTGAATTGCATATATGTGAACCCTGACATGTAGCAAAACGGTGCAAACCCCACACAATCAAATCAATGCGTCCATTAACATGTGAAAACAGTGCTTGGAAAACAATTACCTAATCAGAGAATTCACATACTTTGCGTCCATTTTAATCTCTTTAAAACATCATTCAAATTACTATAGCATTTGGTGTGGATGTGTGTAGTTGAAATTCATGCCTGTTCCAGGCTTTAGGTACACATGTTCGGTATTTATGTTTCTACTATCGCGCTTCGGAGACTTCGGGTTAAATGCTTATAAGCACTGTATTGTTATTATTGTTCTATAATGTTTTGACAGAATGAAAACCTCGTTTTAATTCGTAAAAGGTCTTACCGGTGTATAAGTTTTATAGATTTTTTTACGCTCACAAACCACGTACAGTGCAGGTAAAGAAACTGGCCCTTAGGTTGACCTTAACCCGCAACATTATAGTTTTCATTGCCTTATCCCGTCTGGCGTTCATGGACCCCGGGAATATTGCTCCCAAGGTACTAATAAACACACCGATGTAAAGAAAAAACTGAGTGTCACCCATGAAAGAGGTCCTAGTTACCATAGCCAACATGTACGGATAAAAACCGTAAACCTTGTAGACGAGGCCAAATGGCGTACAGTGCAGGAACACGTGACGCTACAGCACTCAATGGAGCAACATTGAACAGATGGGTGGTAGGACACTCGACACATTGGACACAGAATTATATGGCACCTGGTTTGAGAAAAAACGGGATTTTTCTCTTTTAACAAAATAAAAAGTTTTATATTTTTCTATTTAATAATTTATTAAAGATAAAAACAGCAATATTAGATAAATGCATAACAAACATACATATGAATAGGTATCCTACCCGATTTCAAATGCACTGGTTATCTGGACCTTATCAAGTAACGATAAAATTGTTGTCAGTCAAGGATAAGGGGACTACCAACAAACTTTGGTAATCAAAAAATTTTCATTTGAATCCGGGTACCAATACAACTGTAGCGGTAATTGACTGTAAACCATAGCCCAAAGAGTTACGGTACAGATTTTGATGTGTGAAAAGGGATTAGATATGAGAGGGGCAAAATATTAAAAACCGAAAAATACGACAATGCTAAAATTGTATTGTAAAACCACAAGGCATCGCCACGCCATGTTAAAGTAAAAACTGTACCCTAAATGAGCAAGTTGTTTTAAAAAGTAATTAAAAAGAAAACTAATGGAATAATGAAAACAAAGAAAAACCGAAAATGCTGCAACTGAATGCGACAGGGAGAAAATCATAATTATAAAAAGACTTAGCAATGCGCTCAGTCTGGAAAACACTTATGAGATGGCAACTGACCCCGGAGTGCAATGGTTTTGGGGGTGTTATATATAATACTTTCATAATAGGGCTGTTTGTCAAATTTGAGGTATCGGTTGCGCATGGGTACAGAGCGCATAGCACTGTAGCCATGGCGGATGGTTCAAGGAGTATTATGTTTGAGAGGATTTATCTTTTGCAGGGAAGTTCTGGAGTTCTGAGTTATGCACAGGTAATTGAACAGAAGCATGATGATGTTGAACTTCCTATTTTTTCTTAATGTATCATGATATTACTAAGATCTTTTGAACAACAGTTGAAGAGATGATTTTTTAATGTCACGGGGACCGAGACGCCATAGTAAAATGCATGTAGCAGTTTCCCAAATTACCATCCCCCCAATGCCCAAATCGTGCAGATCGTGTCATACCCCCTGGACAGAAAACCACATGTATAGTTCACATCTTGATCGATACGCTGTGACAACAGAGATACAGAATGCTTGTTGCTTTGACGTATTGTAGTTATAAACAGTAATGAGATGAATAGTTTGGTGTCACGTGTCAGGTACCAGGGCACGTGTCAGGTATCAGTTATCAGTTTGCTCTAAGGGGGCGACCGATATATATAAACCGACTATGTTAAAATCAAGGTCTATACATATGACCCTCTGCCCAAAAGGGTATTATTTTTTCCCAAAGACACCGTTTAGTATGTCAAACGTACAAAATTTACCTTTTCCCGGCTGATTCAAAAACCGACGTACGATGACGATGATGTTTTTTGTTCAAATGTAGGGAGCAGGATACGTACGTCAGTTTTACCTGAATGGGTCCCACGAAGCAAATATAAATAAACCAATCAATGCGTGACGTCATCAAATCTTTAGTTTTTCCAAAAATGCTGTTATTGCCGATAACTAAAATTCATTTTAAGATTCAACATCTGTATATTGTTTTTTTTTTCTTCTAAGTAATTAATATTCAATTGTCCCCGCCATGCATGTGTTTTTTTTTGAAAAAAGATGGGTCCATAAGTCTACAAACTGAAAAATAGTCAGCCAGGTAAAATACCCTTACCGTGGATTGAATGAGCAGACGGATCCACGTTTTAGTTTAGCAGGCTTACAGCACTTGCACGCGGCTTGCGGGGGTTATGCCTCTAGTATGGACAAAAAGCAACGTAACCACATCGTTGAGCCACGAAAACCATTTTGGAATTAGATGTAGATGAATGAAGGAAATCAAGCAGGCTTGTACGGAAGAAAAAAACCCATTATATGATAGGCAATCGAGTTCCGCGTAAACTAAAAGATTGATTAAATTGCCTAGGTTCAATTTGCACAGTATTATTTACAAGGCCGAACAGATCACGCAATTAAATGATGTATAAAAAACTACGAATATGAAGATTGAGCCACTAAAAACATCACTAACGTTCATATGCATGAAAATACCTTCAACACTTATCGTTATCAGTCTGAGGAATGAATAGCTTGGGTGAGGCCCCGTCTATCATGACAGCTTTTGAAACGGGATTAGATTAGGAAATAACACCGCCGACCAAATACATGAGGGTTTAACATACAATACCGGGACGGGTCCGAAAACAACAGGTTAGAATTTTGTGACGAACGACACGCGGTTACTTACGGATGCCATGAAGAACAACGTAAGCGACGCGTCAGTACCTGATCATGAATTCCTCTTGAAAAAAGTACAGACGAAAAGATCCGCTAGGTGACTAGTTTTGAACGTGTCCATTTTACTAGCAAGGTTTAATTCTACCATAGAGTCGCCGGCTCTTAGGTCTACCCAAAGAACTCCAATTCTGTCGAAGATGACATCCGGTCCGTGGTAGTCCAAACAAAAATTCAACTTGCAATCACTATCTGAAGTGACTACTATATTTGCCGTTGGGTTTTGAAGACTTATAAAGAAGTATGCCATCCGTTAATCTCAGGTACAGGATCATTTAAATTAGACGCTTATCAAACAACGGTTGAAAAATAACGATCCAATAGCAGAATATAGGAACCCATTGGCGTCACGTTGCAACTAAAATCTTACAGGATTAAAATATTTAAGAATATGTTGCAAAAGAAACGCAGCCAAATTCCCACACGAACGAACGATTGAACGAAAAGAATTTGTCCTCCACAGAGTGTCCTTTCTCCCCTCAGAGGCGGATTGAGCTATGTATATGAAGAACAATTCAGAGCACAACGCACACAAAGATGGACGAATGCAAGCATACGATTGGCCGCATAAGATGCGTTACTACGGTAAACAATGTGGAAAGAACCACTTCTCTGCAGGTGGGCAAAACTGGTTTTTCACGAGGGGCCTATGAAAAACTGTGTATCTATGATACATTTTTCATTTATATCATACAATACATTTTCCTATTTTATTATCCTATAATTATGGACCACACGCTCAAGCTATAGAAGCCACTAGAAACACAAAATGTTTTCTCTGTAAATAGTCAAAATCAACTAAGGTTGTCTGCATTCAGCGACGAATTGACCACGTACCGCTGAATGAAAACCATTTTTCGTTGGATTTTTTTTTCATATTAACTTTTCAGTAGACTGAGTCGCAACCGTGTTTCAGAAAACCACGTCTACCCATTAAATCGGGGAGGCAGATGAGGGGGAGGACGACAGGGAGGAGCGCGCGAGCCAACGCAAGGTGCAGACCTGAGAGAAAAATGGGCGGTCCAATCACACATTTTGTTGGTTTAGTACAAAATTCTCCCGCCGAAAAAGGAAAACCACTTCCTAAAGAGTTTTCCCATAAAAATTTGCTTAATAATAGGAGACAAAAACTACATCTTACATTGCTCAAAAAATAACAATGACACATTACGCTTTAGGGGAAACAAGTTTTTGAATAGCGCCAGCAAAAATGCTTATTTATGCTAATAGAATAAAACACCACTGAGATTACCATTTTTACCAAAAATATATGCGCAACCGATATGATAACGCATACATTAAACAATTTTTTTTGGTCAAAATATTAGCGTTTAAAACATGTAGCGCCGAAAAAACAATACAGTCGGTTTCAACGTGCTCCCAGATCAAATAAGGAGAGAACATTCTGTATTTCTGTCAGGACTGTGACTATATTACTCCTGACTGTGCTATTCTCTTTCATACGGTCATTTGGGGAACTGCTTACGTGAATGTTTTCTATAGCCATCCGGTTCCAGATGAACATCAAAATCACCTCTTAACCTTTTCATGAATTCTAGTAATGATCATGATAATTTTGCAATAAAAACCCGTCGGGTTAGTGGAATAACCCCTTGCTATAACGATCATTAGATTTAATAGTCGTGACCAAATGTAGCATTTAGTCGAGTCTCCGTCCGATACCCGTAATTATTATGCATCTGTGGTTCACTTACCACAGTGCGATTAGCGCGGACCGCCAAACAATGCACACAATAAGCAAAAATATCGGCATTCGGTCAAGCAACTCGCAAGAAAATACTCTGTTTTTATTAGTTTTGAAGCCATTAAACTATTTTTGTCAAGTCAGCTTCTTCTTGATAATAATAATAATATTGGATGGCTTTTTTTTCGGCTGATAACAGAAAAATAGCCCTCCACCAAGAAATATATCAGCTCGTCTTCGACTCGCCCGATATTTGCTCTAGGCTCCGGGCGGATATTTCTGTTATCAAATTAGCAATCCAATATTTATATAATTATCGCCCTCCACCGTTAAGTCTTTGAAAAGAATAGGTCGCTTCGGAGGTTGATGCCAATTTGAATGAATTCACCGTTGCTGTTAGGAGGGGTGTCCTACCCCATAGTAGAGGCCATATGCGATTCCCCTGAAAAAATGCTAGGATTAAAAGGAATCCTTTTTGTATTCTGTAGGGCACTATATGTGAATGATGTTATGACCAAGAAATTGTCCGGCATTCAGGAAGAGATGCGGTGGTCCGATATTACAAGGCTCCAATGTCAAGACCTTTATAAGGAGATAATCATGGATCATAACTCCCAACCATTTGGTCTCAAAGCACAAATGAGGTGTCTTATACCAAGGTTTTGGGGTCCAACAAACACCAATATAGCATATAGGAAAAACTATCAAAAGCACCCTTCCTTGATTTTTCAAAAATAGTATGCACTATCTGCATTGTCTAATTGTCGAGTAGCTGATGGCGTAGTGTAATAAGGCTGTGATTTTGGAAAAAAAGACGAAAAAACATGAAAAAATACGATCCATACAAGCATTTGTCTTACCGTATCAGCTCTTATCAGCTGCCTCAATTCTCGATTGCTGCTGTCAAGTCATGCCACACGCCAGGGTTACAAAAACTAGTGAAGCTCCGGGGTTCTTTTTTGTGTCAGGAACCCATTTCTAAACATCAGATTGACCCCCTGATTCGTTGATTTCGCGATATCCAAGGTACCGCGAAACCGTTTTGTCATTCGATTGTTCAAGCTAATCGAGAGCCTTTAACACAACGTTTGGTTGCTGGGGAGAAGGTCCCTGCCGTAGCGCATGTCTAAGAAGAGCCGGCCAATTAGCGATTCGGATACGGAATCGGGGCGCTGTGTCCCAGCACTAGAGATTTACTGGGAGCGTAAATGGTGTGCACTACCAAGGAGGCGGCCGTCGTGACAGATTATTCTCGCTAAAATGAAAGCATGATAGTCCCAATATTAGATGCATCCACTAATTAAGGTTTCAAATTGATGTGTTTTAGCTGGCCGAATGAAAATTTGTTGGCAGAGTGCGTAACACCCCACCTCCTCCCAGGAAGCACGCCGGTTTACCCCAGGACCGAATGCTAGCACTCACTAATATGAGGCAAGGAGTTTCACTCAGGCACCGTGAGAGCAAACACCTGACAATGGATGGTTAAACACTCGACGAGGAAGGATGCGTTTAAGTTGGGGGGCTCACCTATCTATCGTGGCTCATCACCAGCATAAACGTCCTGGAGTTGTTCGCAGTCTTTATGGCAATTGAGGCATGACTCCCGTGGTTCAGGGGGAAGGTAAGTGTTGTCCGCTGCGGACATTGACGGTGGTGACATAATAAACAAGGAAGGGTGTGTGATCAGTCCCAGCCTATGCAAGGGGCATCTTCGACTTGTAGGGTGGTTCCGAGATTGGGACATCAGGCTGATCGCCTTCCGTGTTTCGTGAGTGGACCCATGGTTTGAAGGACAGTCATCAGAGTGTCCCTAATCCCACACACAGCCAAAAGTCAGAGGGGCGTCGGTGGTCTGGAGTGCAGCTTACTTTGCAGTTTCGGACGCCACAATTTCTAGATGGTGGGACCGTCCAGACGTGGTTCTGTTCGCTCAGTCATGAATCGTCAGTTGGCATTTAGGGGCCTACTATTGGAACCTGGATCCCAGGCAGTCAAACGGGACGCTATGGCAGCGGACCGGTCAGGATTTATAGCTTATCCTTGATCAGGAGCTTCTCAGGTTGCCCAGATCCCAAATGTCCTCGAGTGGCTCTGTTGGTCCTGCTGTTTAGCCCCCCATTAGGGCGGCCACGCATCTATGGTTTCCCTGGCCGTTAGATCTGCTTGTAAGGGAAACAGAGCATCTTCAAAAAGGAGGGGGGCATCGGTTAAGAGGTCCTACAGCCGGACGCGTCGTCCCAGAGTGACCACAATGTCCGAACCTTGTATGGTCCATTCGCAGACTGATACACTGAGGGGGGGACTTTCTGAACAGGATGCCATGCTCACTAGAGCATATATATAGGATTACCATGCAAGGTTGTGCCGACGAGTCGATCCATGCAATTTCTGAAGACCGAGAAAAGGTTGGCATTTCCCATGGAGTCTTTCAGGAGGAGTTTACATCTAGTGTCCGAAAGTCCGAGGTTTATTTTTACCGAACAGCCCACAGGCAAGAGCGTAAAGGGCTATTAATGATGGCATGACGGATTCTTTCAGTCCCCTCTTGTACAATCTGGTGAAGACTTGTTTCAGGATCGTCCCGGTCGTAGCCTTTTCCGGAGCGCGATTGCCATTCGTCTTAGCATTCTTGGTGTGCGGAAAACAGTTTAAACCCAACAGAAAGCTTAGTCTTTTGGAACTTCCTAGTGGCTTGTGGCTTGTGGCCATAGGGGGTTCGGAAATACATGTCTTGTCTACGGGCGAGGCCCATCACCGCTTTGAGCGCAAGTGAAAGGTCTCTATCTACATGAAGGCTTTTTGGCCAAGATCAGATCTTTCTTTTACACCCGAAACCGGATGTTTCTGCCACGTTCCCATAGTTGACAGACGGGATTAAGACAGTCAGAGAAGCATACAGAAAGGGACACATTGAGCTAGCTGAGATTTCCTCAGTAATCTGAAATGCACACAAAACACCATGATTGGTGATGGCTTCTATGATGTCGAGCTCACGCTCTCTGGGTATTCTGCTAAAGAGGTGTTCATCCAGACATTTTGGGCAATGTCGGTTGGAGTTCAACCCACCTTCACACAGGTTATTTGATGCATGTTTAGTCAAACGGAGAGGGGTGTCGGCCGTCCAATTCCTTCTTGGCTGATTCGAACTAGCATCTTGACCCAGGAGCATAGGCGACTATGGGTGGGCGGTGACCAGGGGGTTGCGTTGAGTTGGTACCTTCGGCGACCTCTTCGCACCGATTAAGTAATGCAGTGAAAGTCTGTGCAAAAGTAAGGCTGTGGAAGGAAGCTAGCACTAGTACAGTGTATTTCCCTCTGAGGGGCGATACACTTGAGTATGCTACTTAACTCAACGACCTTATGGCGCTCACGCAATTGTTTTTCTCCACCTGCAAGAAGGTCGTTGGGGACCGGCTTTTTTGTTCGTTTTTTTTTTTTTTAAGAGAAACATTTTGAAACACATTTGCGAAGGGCAGAATCACAGCGCCGCTTGAAGTGGTCCGTGATCTTTGGTGCGTGCCATGTCCCGACTATTCAGGGAGATGCCATTTAGCAGTGGTAATGGGGGTTTGTAATTAGTACCCAAATGAAATAATATGCAAAAGTCTGTCATCGGACCAACTATTAAATCACACAGGCCTCATCAGTTACGAGGGTCTGTCCAAGAACAGTATTCACTGATTTGAACATATATTGTAGCTGTTCCTTATTATGTCTGTAAGGTCCCCATATTGTGTTTATAGTTGTACAGATGACGAATGACTAATTAAGTTGCGAAAAATTGAAAAAAACGGATTTAAAAACGTGCTTTCTCTGCTGAAAAGCATGAGGCCTACATTGGGTAAGCCTAAAAAAATATCGTTTATTGTTTTTATTGACTGGGCCCAAAAATGGGTATAGACACACCTTTTTGTTCTAGGCCGCCAATTGGTGAGCAGTTCTGACCCATCACATGCCTTATAAAGGGCAGTGACCTCTGACCTGAATATCTGACCAACGCAGCAACTTGAAGCCGGAATTTTTTACAATAGTATTTTGGTTGGCTGTTTTCATTATAGGATTATGGTAAATGTTTCGTTTATTGATACGTGACAGACTAACGAATTGGTAATTTGTTGAGAGAACATGTGTAAAAATTTTGATTAAAAGTGATTCTATGTTGAAAGGTTATGATAAACTTCATTTATAAGCTCCAAGATCTGTTTTATTGTGTTTATTGATCCCCAAAAACATGGAGGTAAGGACACACATCCTTTTGCTGCTAGGCCAATTGGATGAGGAGTTATAACCCATCATAGGCCGATAAAGGTCGTGACAATTGTGACCTTGAATATCTGACCAAAGCAGCAACTAGAAGGAGGGACAAATGTTTTTGGTTAATTATTCATATATAGGCATTACCAGATATACAAAGAGTCCTTATTAGAATTTTTTAAGGTTGTATAGTACATGTGTCATATTACGCCTCTCTACATGAAGTAGCATCTAAACAACGCATTATTGGTAGTAATTATTCATAAATTATTTGGCCCCTTAAAGTGTACTGGGTATTTTGTCACATGTTAGTTCAGAAATGGAAATGTATTAATGTTCTCCCATCATGAGACCAAATGGAAAAGTTTTGGGGGGGGAAGCGGTTTTATTTTTCGGCAGAAAGAGAAGAAATTGGTGACGAGTCTTAAAATTGCGTTTGGACCGCCATTTAGACAGCCAATGTTCATTTTGGTGGGTCGTGTTGTGTTATCCATCAATGCGCCCAGAGTCTTGGTAAAAAGGTAACAAATATCCATATCATTTATGGGTCATTAATGGACCTTATGGAACCACTTATGTTACTCGCTAAGTGACACAATAACTTGAAAACGAGGAGTTCTATACAAGATTTGTTTTCACCGGAAAGATGATCGCCACCTGCTTAAGCCTGCCTCTGAGTTTAATGCGATTATACGATAGTTCGATCAGGAACTGCACATGGCAAGCAAACTGCCAGTACGGTGTCATTCGTGCGGAAAGTGCTAGTATCAAGGCTGGCGCTTTTTCAACACTCCAGTGCTATCGGGACCACAGCAGAAACCGTGCCAAAGGGGGGTCTTTCGGTAGAGGACAGCCCAGTGTATACTCCTAAAGAGGCGTGTCGGTGCCAAAATTTGCCAAATTCCAAAATATTTGCAAAATATTTCAAATAGGTGTCTTTTGTCGATATTGTCCAAAAACCCCCCCCCAAAAAAAAAAAATAGGTGTTTGGTTGACCTGGTCGCATCGCCAAAAATCGTGGGGTCATTGGGTGACAACCATGCTAGAAAAACCTAGTTCTTAACAGCTTCATCCTGACATTACGAGTCACATTCGAAATGAGTTGCCCCCCCCCCCTGGTGATAGCCTCCCTGATATTATCCACATTGGCTGCTAATTGTCTTTTAAAATACATAAAATGATTGCATGCGATCGTATTCTTGTTCCTGGGGAAACCAAAGATATATTATATAAGATTATATATAATATATATATATAATATGGGTAGAATATATATATATATATATAAAATATATATTTA
Source organism: Ophioderma brevispina (assembly GCA_023653785.1). Classification (NCBI taxonomy): domain Eukaryota; kingdom Metazoa; phylum Echinodermata; class Ophiuroidea; order Amphilepidida; family Ophiodermatidae; genus Ophioderma; species Ophioderma brevispina. Next base: position 13,741 of record JAMKCH010047606.1, on the reverse strand, counting down.
TATATTAATCTATTGTTTCTTTCTGTTTTGGGGTCCGCTTTTCAACTCTCCTTGTAACACTCATCTCGATTAAAAAGAGATTGCGTTCCAGAGCCGGAACTAGCATTACACGGGATCCTTGATGCACCGCTGAATTGTAATAAGCGTTATAGTTGAGTTAACCCTTAGTGCATCCACAGAAATATGACATCAGTATCTATGTAAAGGTTTCATTAGTTGGCTGATTGTAAGAAAACAAGTTGTACTTTTAATTATCCGTGAAGCGCGCAAGGAATTTATAGCGCCCGGGGACAACCCAAGAAGATGTATACAGCAGGCTCTCAAGATCAGCACATCTATGAAGATTGTATCGCAACTGCTGTTTTGTAACGGCTATAAAAGGAAGCATCTGTTTCGGGAAAACACCAAACACAAACTAAATAAATCATGAGCACTACACTTGTATTCTTTACTGTAGTTTTGACAGGTAAGTTACTGTATTCCATAGGTGACGCCTCCCATTGCTGCCCTCACCGAGTTGATTTTGGCAACCCTTCGGCAGAAGGTAGCGATGCGGATAAGTACTTAAAAGTGCATCCACACTTCGCACCCCGACTTATCGGTAAACAACTTTAAATTTGGATAACATTGACAGGATGACTCAGAGATTTCGAAATATAATTTGTTGGTATGTAATAACATTAAAAATAGTAAAGTTAGAACTTTAAAAATGAAATCTAAATTCACAATTCAAGTTTGAGATGAATCGACCTTCGTTTTGATGCAGTAAACATTATGGACAGCTATTACGTGCCATAGGATACCGTGTATAACAAAAAATCCGGATCGGAATTATAACAAGTTGTGATTTTATATGAAGGACTTCGATTTCGGCCTATAGCTATTCCAACAGTGACCAGTACATGGAAAGCATTATGTATATGCAAAAACAACACAATTTCTTGAAAATTGAGGGCGCCCTCATCTGGAAATCTCGGAGTCGGCCTGTAATGCTAGCTTTAGATGCGTATGTTATAGGACGTTGCCAAATCGATCTTCTTGGCATTATGTATATACAGTGGCTAATGGTACATTTTAAAAATTCTGCTTGTGACATAATCGGAAGCAACTTACATTTGGGAATACACTTTTCGTAAGAACATATAGTGAACCATAAACAACAACGGAAGGTGTCAATATTCACAAAATGCACCTTTAGATGCCAAAACTGTGAGGTGGCAAGGGTGGGACACTTAGAAAAAAAAACGCAAGTGTAAATATTAAATTACCGTTTCGGTTGAGTGGTCTGATACAAAAAGCAAAATGATGCAAATTAGTTATTAAAGGTTGCATTTCGTGATTGTTACCACATTTATCATATCAATTCTATCCATTCATCTTAACTTCAAAGACCCATAAAACTAAAACACACCGCGGGCCTCCGCGCCAAAAAGTATAAGAAAAGAAAAGTATAATTTCCCCCCCCCCCCCTTTTTTTCAACCGTATCTTTTGTTCCGATCGGAAAGGTCACCGCCCGTAAAATAAGAATTAGAAAAACTTATCTTTTCTTCCTTATCGTGATGTAAAATCATGATAGGGGATAAAATGATCAAATACGTGTGGATCCTACTTCTTGATGAACGTTTCCTGCTAATTTGGCTGGGAGGGGCCACTTACACTACTGCTATACCACCGATATAAATTCAAGTTAATTTAGTTCTTCTGAACATTTTGATATGTAAATGGTTCTCATTGGATAAAAAAACGCGTCAAAAGAATAACTAATCAGTACCTCCTCTGCTTTTGGACATTTAGCTATGCATTATCCATTGATTTAGTGTTTGCTGCGAGACCGTTCTGTCCGACTGTGGGTTCACATAGCCGGAAATTGTTGGACCAGATTAAATGTTTCCTTTTAATATTGTGCTGTGAAAGTTACTACCTACAGAACAAACATTGAAGAATGTAGATCTTGAGGCATAAATGGCATGCATTATGAAATGTTAAAAGGGGAGGTTGAACAAAATCAAAACTCTTTCCGTACCTTAAAGTGCACTGATTACTGTGCAGCCAGCGAACCAGTGTCGTACCATTCCTGCTCAAGCGGTGTTTAAAGTCTGACCAGAGATTTCGAAATATGATGTTTTTGTGTTAAATAATGAAAAATAGTCAAATAAGAACTAAGATAGTAACCTTAAAATGAACAATTCCGAAATTTGAGATGATCGGATTTTCGTTTGACTGCAGTAAACATTTAGTGTAGTATGAAGTCCCATAGGATACTTGTGTATAACAAAAAATCCGGATTCCGGAATTTTATAACAAAGTTGTGATTTTTCTATATGAAGAATTCGATTAAGCTTAGCAATTTCACACAGTTGATTAGTATATGGACAAGCAGTATGTAAATGCAAAAAAAACACGATTTTGTTGGAAATTGAGGGCGCCCTCCTCAGGAGGAAAAATCTCGGAGTCGGCCTGAAGCGCGAATCATGCTCCGCGGATCAATGCGCGTACTCATGTCATTGACCACTGAAGGAAAATAACAACCGAATGGAACTGTGTGGTTATTTTAACAGTGGTAACGTATTATAATCGTTCTTGTTTTAGTCAATGTGATGTGAAAGTCCCACTAATGTATTAATATGATGCATGGTCAGTCTTGCTTGCCCCCCCCCCCCCCAAAAGAACATCAAAATCAAAATAAGGTAAAGCCCATTTCACTACGGACGTTTGAGGTGCAGGGCGCAACACCAACACCAACAGTTAGGTTAAATACAGTGTTTATAAATTCGAATTTTAAAAAATTCGACTCTTGGCCATGGGCGCAGCCATTGCAAGGACCTCCAGTGAAGAAAAACACCAGGATGATACATCGCTAGCCACAAGAAAGAACTAGACGTTGCAAATAAAAATTCCATGAATTTAAGGTTAAAACAGTGTTACAAGAACCGATACCGCTGTCGAGATGACAAAATTCATACTTTGATATAATGTGAAGAACTACATTCAAAAAATATTTTATCAGTCAGAGTAGGAAGACCGTTATCGAGAGGAAGCTTCTAAATATCAAAACAAACTTGGTTGGTAAAAAAACCACAAAATGCTATGAACATTGTTCACAGTTAAAAGCACCTACAGGCAATGTACAGGACGACCACCTACTGTGTAAGGTCACCTTCCAGACTTGCCGGTCTACAAGCTCTAAGGCGGGCGCCAGGGGTCTTTTAGAAGAATTATAAAGTGGACTAATTAAAATTATTTGTACAGTAACTGACTAAATAAACGCTCCATTGAAATGCACGTTAATACACCACATCGCGCCCGCTGATGCAAACCGGTGACAATATTTTGAATGTTTGATCCCATTTACCTATAGAACAAAATGAAACTTTCAAAGAATTAGCAAATTTTGATAAAATTCTCGAATAGATTTTAAGAAAGGGCATATGAACAGAGCCACCCAATATTTGAGCCGACGTGCAGCATCATAGCGCTTTCGACAGGGCCGGTAAAGTCGAGGGCCTTACTTCCACACAGATCGAATTTCAAAATTTGTGATAATCTCAGCGATGAGCAAGCTTTACTCTTACACTTTTATTAAATATGACACCATCACTGGAAAACCGGTCCCTAAAGGACGGCAAAATATTCAAAAAGGTTTTGTTATTTTCCGGACCTACCTACCATTCCCCAAACGTGGAGGGATTTAGGTTGTGCGCCCTGCACACGGCACACACACAACACTGCCTCCAGCATCGTGTAGCGCGCGGTGATGTTGTTTATACGTGTCCTGTCCCTTTATGACGCCATCTTACTAAAATTTGCCTCATCACCGCTTGTTCGTCTGCGGCAACTGGGTTCACGGCGCAAGCGCAAAAGCGGGTGTATTTTTCCCCCAGCAGCAACAAATAAATACAACAAATTTCCGGGAAAAACACCCGCAATTCCAATTTCCCTGTTGGCTGAATTTGTTGCGTTACGCAAATGCGGACCAATCTTTTTTTGTATTTTTTCTTTGGATTATGTTACCACTATCCTCTTCATGTATTATTGGTTTAAATTTTAAGTTTTGTTCCAACGGGGGTCAATACCTCATACAACCAACTTTGCAATTGAAGGATTGATTAGCTATAATATCCATTATTTTTTTTTATCAAAAACAGCTTGATTTTACCGAATATTTCTTATTTTTTTAGCATTTTTTCACATAACCAAATAACTCGGCGAACCAACACATCAATACTGTTTCTATGCCGGTGTTCATAATATTGCTGTCATATTTTGGTTTTGGGTACATCTTCAAGTAGTCGCCTCAACATTGTTATACAGTTGAGATCAAAAAACTTGACCCGGATGGTGTCCACTATTTATTATTTTAAGTAAAATAATATCTAACTATGTGGTATCATCTGAAAGCTTCTTCTTCTTGCGTAATTAGGCAGCATCTAAATAGGTTTGCAAGCGTTGGAGCCAACTCCACTGTTTGATGGTTGGTGGGTTTGGGATAATCTTGTCCACCGGTGGACGAAAGGTAAGATAACTCATTGAGAATTGATCCGCAGTCTGTGATGGGTAACCACATTGGCAGGCTGGCGATGGCCGCGCCCCCCCATCGTTTCATCTGAAAGCTTTATTCATTTATATTTAAGTTGCTGTACAGATCATTCAAATTGGTTGGTATAACCCCGAGCTACAGTCTTTGAATAACGTAGTCGGTTTTGCGTCTGTCCACAACGGATCACATTAAAAATGCATGGCGTTCAGCGAAGCACATCAGTGGTCCAGAAGACAATCGGGCTATTTATTACTTTGCAGAATAAATGGGGCGGCTATTTACTAACCTCACAAAATTAGCCAAAAATTTATCATTGATGCCCTATTAACGTTTCTACGTCCTCACCACCCATAACACAGTCCTGTATTAACAATAAAGTTAACTTGATACATTGTACAGTTTTGGGAGGGTTTTGAATTAACTATCTATACTCACAACCAAAAAAAAACGTTGGAAACGTAAAAACCCGCCAGTTTTAAAACAGAGTACGAGCCCATAAAAGTTAATAAATGTAACGAGAGCACCAAGTGTACTTTCAGTACTTGAACTTTGTGACTTTATATCATGAACGAAATACTTCAAAGGCATTTTTTATTGTTAGGAAAATTAGTTTTTAATTTAAAATGGAACTGACAATTTGATATTTCCTGAAATAACTGAATACTAACCAAGAAAATTGGGCAATTGGCATGTTTAAAAAAATAAATCAGGATTAAATTGCTAGTATCAATTTTATCTCCCGGTCTATTACTGATGTACGAATTTTCTTTAGGATGTAACAATCTTGGTCGAATATTTTTAGTACAGCCTATGTTCCTATGTAACCAAGATAAAGAAACAATTGATCACTGTCAAATGTTCGAATGTCTATTTACATCTGTATTAGAATGGAATTTTCAACGATCTCCCCAGAGACTTTATTCCAGAATGACGCGTTAAAATTTATCTTCTGGGACGTCTTGCATTAATGGCAAAGATTAATATAAAACATCACTTGTTGTTTGATAACATTGTCCAAGATTCATGTCCTTCCATTCCTTCATTCATTCATTCATTCATTTAATTGGGGTCAATAGATCAGAATGTCCTTGGAAATATATTCGATCAATTCTGCATAGCATAGCTGTATATCAGGAAAACTAATTGCCCAGCTCTACGACATAACGTTGACTATTTAAACCCTCGTCTACATGAGCCTTTTTTTTAACCAAACTCCCGAAGGGGGGTCACCCACCCCCCTGGTGATTTTCTTACTGAACACCAGATTCCTTAAATTTGGTACCAATGGATTGCTTTTTATGGTTTTCCTTCTTATCCATTGGTACCAAAATAAGTACTAACATCCCATTATGACGTCAGCACTGACGTCATATGTTGAGGAAAGTACAAAATACTGAATTGGGTGGAAAATTGATATTTCGTCAATTGTAGCGACTCAAACACGTATTATAGCTCTAAAATTGCTGTCATTATATAAACTAGTCATTTCCCATCAAGTAGACATTCAAAACCGCATTGAAATCTGATTTTCCTAACCCTTTTTGGCGAAATTGAATTTTTTCACTGTGTGTGTGTCTATGGAAATGCATTTTTTGCTGATATGCGAACTTTATGACGTCATTGTGACGTAATGCTCGGGCATGTTTTGGGTACTCAGTTTCTATCAATGGAAAGAGGAGGACCATATCTATTCATTGGTATCAAATCAAGTGTCTGGGATTTTCCTGTGTTGTGTTAGGCATTTATGGTACTTCTCTTCCTCCCGGAGTGGGGGTGGTTACCAACCCCCCCTTCCCATCCTTTGGATCACCCCAGTATCTACCTATACCCCCGGTGGATTTTGTTTTTATTAAAAGGACGGAACTGGTCAATTGACATTACAAACACATATAAATAAATTTGGCACCTAAAAAGGGGGTTTTAGCAAGCCGGCGGAAAAAACCTGAAGGGGGTCCCCCCAATTTTCCCCCCCCCCTCCTTCGGTAAACGAGGGTTAATTCACAACATTTAGCCGCTTGTTTAAAACCGTTTCCCTCCCAAATGATTTGTAATATATGTTCCATTTTGTATATTTCCTGTTTAAGTTTGTTTTTGTGTTCTTGTTTTTTTTTGGATGCACCACGCGGATATTGTGTCGCCACTGTTTGAAAGTGTTATCCACTAAATAAATTAAATACCCATAGAGGTCAAACGCAGAACTTAGTGGAGTGCGCTACACGTTAGGTAGATGCTGAAGGGTTGGTTTTTCTTAGATACTTGGTTGCTTCTTTTTAAATTGCTTCAGTTGTAGTTATATTGACGACGGTTTCAGGTAGACAGTTTCCATTCGGGTTTATTGTCATCCAGCCCGTGCGCGAGTTCATATTGGTGTGTTACACCAAGTGGGTCTATATCTTGTCCTTCTCAGTTTTTAACACAGCGTTCTTCCTTTTCCTATTCCTTCGATCGACGACACACAAAGATGTGTCCGATTTTTTTGTATGTTATCTTGGGATTCTTGGGACCGTCGTAGACAAATAAATTATTTTACAATCTGGTTCACGCACGGCGAACTATTTACTTTGTTTGGACTGTTTTTGACTACCAGGTGTAACGATTCCTTTTTGAATTCGTATGTTTGCATAAGTTTGATTATGGATATTTCACTCCAAACATGATACGGATTCAAATAGTAGAGTAATTTGAGTTGTTTTCCACTAAAGAGTAATTTATTAAATGCGCTTACATTTCTAACTTATTATTGTTGTCATAGTTTTTGTCGATCTGTATGAATATATCTATATCTATATATAAATATATATCTTATATATATCTAATATCTATCTAATATCTATATATCAGATATATATACTATATATATCTAATATATATCCCTCTCTCTCTTCTACTACTCTATATCCTTATATCTATATTCCTCTCTGCTCCTCTCTCTCGCTACTCTCTCTCCTATCCTCTCCTCTCTCCTCTTCTCGCCATCTCCCTCTCTATCTTCTCTCTCTCCTCGTCTCTCGTCTCATCTCCTCTCTCTCGCCTCCTCTCTCCTCTCTCCTCCCCATCCGCCCACGCGCCTGCTCTTTTGTTCATGTCTCCTGATGTTAGGGAGAAATTTACTGTCTCCCTAACGTATCCCATAGAAGTGCGGTTTATTCCGTCACAGGATATAATATAATTATGCACATTACGTGGGTAATCCCACTAGAATACCAAAGGATATGAATAGTAAATTAATTTAAAATAACTATAAGAGTCTTAAAAGCTAATGAATTATTAAATCTGTCTCCCTAATATACCATTTGTAGATTATATATATATATATATATATAATATATATAGAAGATATAATATAATATATTTATATATATATATATATAGAATAGCTATATATATAATAGATATATCATAATATAATAAGTTCAGGACTTTGTAGATTCAACACATCATGCTTTACAGACTGTTTCCGATAAGGACGCAGAGGCCTCACTCATCAGACGCTGGAAGTGGAATGAAGATGAACAACTTCTACTACAATCGCACTAAGTACCCAAAATAGCCATGTCTAGAAATGCAGAATTATGTCACAGAAAGGATTACAAGTCAGCTTAAATGCTATTGATCACAAAATGCATCTAAGAGCTCACGATATTGTGTCAAAAGTCAATAAATGGGTGACTAAGATACTATAAACCCAGTGATTATAAAAGACAATTAGGGGGGATACAGCAATTTCCAAGAAAGTCAATATGGAAGCACAATTATATGTTATCATTAAGGTTGCTTTCTATGGGGTCGGCAAGTGAAGCAAAGCCATCTCCTTTGTTCAAAGATGACATATGTGGTTTGTGGAATGTGATAAAGTATTTCTCCTCTGTACATCTTTTAGCATGTTTTTTGCTGGCGGTGAATAAGGTTTCGCTTTGGCTCCCTATCCGCCATTTGATAGAGAATTTGACTTTTTTGGTCATCAAGTGGACCACCATCATTCACTAAGAGCTGTAGCATGTGGTTTTTTTCTGCATTCTTCATGGTTGAAGTTGTATTTGTGAGTGAGATCTAGATTTGAAACTGTTCTCTGGTGAGTCCCAATATCGGTTTCCTTCTTTCAAATGTTGTCCTTGTCTAGTTACGGTGCCTTATATACAACTCCTGTTAGTAAGGCTATTTGTTTTCCCATGGGCCCTCATTGCCTAGTAGATATCGGCAATTAACATGTCTTGTTTCATCAGTTTTGGTTATGTTTTTTTGCAAAGAGCTGATTTTGTGTCCCCCTGGATATGATGTGTGGACATTCTGGCATACAGCTAGCTGAGTTTTGATAGTGTTTCTGTTGCGAAGACGGTGAAGTTTGTGTGCCTGGCGGGAAACAGTTGTCGAGCAATCGAAATTGTTTGCATGTTTGGTAGCCTCTGCTCGTTCTCGCTGTAAGGCGGGATAAACCAGGTTATCCATTCTGGCGCTGCGATTGTTGTCTCATTTCAGCCAGTATTTTGCGGGTTGTATTTAAGCTCGTAATTGTATCGCTCATTTTCTGCGAGTGGCTTCCTGGTATGGCGGTGCTGCCCCTCGTCGAATCTATCTTCATTGGCAGAAATGTTAGATCAGTCGCTTATTGAGCCTTTCTGTTAATGTTTTTGATGGATAGATTGGGGTATGGTTGCTATCCTTATGACATATAGAGGTGAATTGTTCGGCTTCATATGAAAGTTTATATTTGTCCAGTTGAAGATCTCAAGTAATGTCCAAGAAGTCTACAGTTTTTTTGTTTGGCTCTATGGGTTATGTTTCAGATATTTCCTAGCAAAATGGCACAGATCTCTTTTTAATAAGCTCGGTCTGACGTGGTGTTGTATGGGATTAGCCAACCATCGTCTCTGTATAAACCAATGTTTACGTTCAAGTGGTTGAGTTGGGAAAGCATAAATAATCCTATCATCACATGTCTCAAGCTAGAGCCCCATCGAAACTTCCCATCGTAACGTCAAATTTTTGATGTTGGATACCTACAACCATGTTTACCATTTTGAAACAACCGTGATCTTTTGGCATGTGTTAGGATGTTGATTTCTTCTTCATCTGTGCTTTGGTGCGTAAGCTGATGCAAATTCAAGGGCTTTGTCTAATAATTCCTCTGAGATCGAAGATAGAACTCACATAGGATCATCAAACATAATTAACTCCTGTGTTTATTGTTTACTTGTTATACCAGGGAATAAACTTTCGTCAGTGTTTTCCATTGGGTTGAGTTTAGTAGATTGGGTATTTTGTTGTTTATCCTCTGAGAATTTGTTTGGCTGATTTAACATTTCAGATTTGCATGGATTTATCAGGGGGGGCCCCCCCCCGGCAAGAAGGTTTTATTATTGAATGTTTGCTTTATTGTTCTTGAGATTAATAAACGACCTCTTTTGTTTGCCTGTGGTATCAATCCGATCATCTAAGTCCAGTTTGGTTTGCAATGTCCTTATCACCGAGCATGTTGCGCTTGATATGGATTCCGGGCGTTTTCTTATAGTCCTTAGTTATGTTTTGTTTCTAAGAGTTTTGTATTCTCGTTCAACTTTATAGAAGTTTGGAATTGCTGTATCCCTAATTGTCTTTTTATAATCATTGGGTTTATCAGCCTTGTCACCTTATTGACTGGTTTTACATGTGTGACCTTGATTGATTTGTGACATAGCTTTAAGCTGATTTTGTAATCCTTTCGGTATATAATTATCATGTCTAGACATGTATTTTGGGTAGAATCCACAAAGACTGTCTCAGCGATAATCATCATATCAAGAAAAGCAACAAAATTATGTCGAGTGACAAGACAACAAATTTCTATAAATTTTGAACCCGATGAATACAATCAAACTCTTATGAAACAAAACCTAACTAGGACTAGAAGAAAGCCCCGAATCCCATATCAAGCGCAACATGCTCGGTGATAAGGAATTGCAACCAAACTGGACTTAGATGATCGGATTGATACCACACAACAAAGAAGTCGTTGTAGTAATTCTCAAAGACCATAAAAGCCACTTCAATACAAACCTTCTTGCCGCCTGATAAATCCATGCAAATCTGAAATTGGTAAGATCAGCAAACAAATTCTTCAGAGGATAAACAACAAATACCCCATCTACTAAACTCAACCATTGCAACACTGACGAAGTTATTCCCTTGTTCTAACCCAAAGTAAACATACAAGGAGTAATATTTTTTTATGTTGTGAGTTCTATCCTTCAATCTCAGAGGAAGTATTAGACCAAAAAGCCCTTGAATTTCGCATCAGCTTTACGACAGAAATACACAGATGCAGAAATCAACATCATAACACATGCCAAAAATCACTGTTGTTTTCAAAATGGTAAACCAGGGTGTAAGCGACCAACTCAAATTTGACCGTTCCGATGGGAAGTTTCGATGGGGCTGAGACATGTTTAATTGTAGATTTTATGCTTTCCCCAAGCTCAACCACTTGAACGTAAACATTGGATTATACAGAGACGCGGATTGGCTATATCCCATACAACACCACGTCAGACCGAGCTTATTAAAAAAAGATCTTGCCATTTTTTCGCTAGAAATAATCTGAAAATAACCATAGAGCAAACAAAAAAACTGTATACTTCTTGGACATTACTTTAGATCTTCAACTGGCAGCATATAAACCTTTCCATGAATCCTAACAATTCACCTCGATATGTTCTAAGGATAGCAACCATCTCGCCCACTATCATCAAAAACATACCAGAAAGCATCATAAGCGCTTTATGAACATTTCTTTCTGCCAATGAAGCTATCATTATCGAGACGAGGCAGCACCGCCATACCAGGAATCCGTGAGAAAGAGCGGATAACTTACGAGCTTAAATACAACCCGCAAAATAAGTCTGAAATGAGCAACAACAATCGCAAGCGATCCAGAAGGGATAACCTGGTTTAATCCGCCTTACAGCGAGAACTTAGCTAACGCAACATTGGCAAACAATGCTTCCGAATTGCTTCGACAACTTTTCCCGCCCAGTCAACAAACGTCACACCTTTCTTTCTCAACATAACACTATCAAACTCATCTATAGCTGTAGCCAAATGCCACAACATCTATCCAGACCCAATCAATCAGCTCTGCAAAACCTGGAAAACCCAAACCTGCTGAAACGCAGACATTTAATTGCCACCTAATAGCAATGAGTGCCCATTGAAAACAAATGCCTTACGAAAGGAGTTGTACATCAGGCCACCTTAACTAGACAGACAAGCAAATGAAGAAGGGAAACCTATAACTGGACTCCAGAGAAACATTTTTCAAATTATGCAGTGTCTCCACTCACAATACACCTTCAACCATGAAGAATCGCCATTCAGCCGCTTCTTAAAGTGAATATGTGTGGTCACTTGATGAAAAAAAGTCAATTCTCTAATCAAATGGAGATAGTGAGCAAAGCGATAACCTTTATCAACCGCCAGCAAAAAATGGTAACTTATGTACAGAGGAGAAATAACTTTATCATCCCCAAACCACCTATGTCACGTTTGGAACAAAAGGATGAGCTTGCTTCATCTTGCCGACATAGAAAGAAACACTTATCTCATAACATCTACTTGTGCTTCATATTGACTTTCTTGAAATTGCTGTATCCCCTAATTGGGGGGGGTCTTTTTAATAATCACTTGGGTTTATAGCCTGGTCACCATTATTGACTTTTTTAACCTATGTGACTCTGATTGATTTGTGAGTCAATAGGCATTTTAAGCTGATTTTTAAAATATTATCATGTCTAACATGGTATTTTGTGTACTTAGTCAATTGTAGAGAGTATTATTATCAACTCTCTCCAGATTTTTGGTCGAGCACTTTCCTTAACGATGGTTTCAAACTGTACTTGGATATTAGATATATATATATTGATTATATATATATATATATATATAATATATATAGATAATATATAATATCTATCGTATATATATATATATAATTATATATCCCTAAAATCACTAACACCCACGTTTCCCTTTTCAAAATTTTGGGCAAATCCTCCATTTCAGTGGATTTCATCGCGGCCAACCAGCCAGCCATAACAGGCCAAAGCTTTCACAGCGACACGACACTCTTACGTCCAAAGTCCACTTCCAGGTGAAGACCCAGGAAGCGGTCCCGTTCTGGACTTAGTTTATTTTTGAAATGGCTACGTGACATTTTACCCCCAACGTTTCGCTTAGTAAATACTAGGGGTTTTCAGCTGACCAATGACGTGGTCCGCTAATGGAAAAATCTCCCTGCCGTGGCCCGGCTAGGTGACATTTCACCCATAGATCTAGGGCTACTTCCCGCTGAACCAGGAAGCAGTCCGCTCCGGAATTATTCATTTTTTGAAAAATCTCCCTGCCGTGGCCGCTCGGTGATTTTCAACCCAAGAGTTTTGGGTTATAATTCTAGAGCGATACCGCTGACCAAGGAAAGCGGGTCTGGACTTATTTTTTTCTGACTCTGGACTATATGTAACATTTGAAATCTGAAGTACTACCCTCCTATAGTAACGTCTGGTCGAGGCCAGTGTTCTAATCCTTAGAGGCAACTTCATAGCGATGGTCCAGTACTTAACCTCAACTAACTGACTTGTGCGAGTTTGCAGCGCGAAACGTGCCATATACGTACTCTCTAAACCAACTTTACATATGAACCCGTCAACACCTTATCTTACATAGGTTTTCCCGGGAACCGAACAGTGGCCAAACATTTCTTGCGGACCCTACGGTGTCTCCGGCACTAATAGGTGATTTTCCGTTGTGGCCTGGCTAAATGTTTCTGCCGTTGGTGGCCCGGCCACTTCAGAAAAGGTACTTACTGTTTTCTAGTTTACGAGAAGATTACCGGCAGCTTTTGGTAAAAACTACGCTTGTTTTAAATCCGTGGCCTGACACGTTACGTGGCAGGGCCACGGCAAGTTTGAAATTTTCAAAACTGAAGTAAGTCCAGAGCGGACAGCGCTTCTTGTTCAGCGGGAAGTGCCGTGGGTCCTTCTTTTTTGAAAAAGTTCCTGACCGTGACGCCGGCCAAGGTTTGCAATCGTGGCGGTATTCGCCACCACTATTCTGTCGCCGGGAATCACCCGAGCTTACTAAAAAAATGTTGGCCACCTGCCCGTTTTCCGCAAAAACCCCAAAACAACGTAAAATAGGGTTTTGAAGGGAAAAACCATGTATGAAAGAGTGCC
>JAMKCH010047605.1:0-12152 GCA_023653785.1 Ophioderma brevispina | reverse complement strand
AGGGGACAAATTTTTGACGACCCATGTTCCACTAAAAATATTAGAAGCATCTTTTGTACATACTCATACATGATGTTCATTCCTTTTCAGAAATTTGTTTTTGTTGGGTTTGGTTAACATTTGAGTTCCACTCATATTTTGGACACTGGCTTCGGACCTACATGTAAGAATAATAATACCTTGAATTTGAAACTAAAATACACCGTAACTTTTTTTCCAATATACTTTTTATAATAAAAATAAACACTTTTTTGGGCACACACTCCCCACATCAACACATATCATATTATGAAAAACTATGGCAAAACACATGTAGGCACCTTCTGCACACACACAGTCAGACACATGTCCATTTTTTTGTAACTAAAAGATTAAACTCCACCTCTACCTTAGCCATATTAAATTTGGCAACAATTTTCAGTTACTTATACAACTTAACAGCAAAGAAGCCCGGTAAGAAGACTTCTAAAAGCTAGCAGATGTCAAGGACAGCCTGTAGTGGTAAGATCCTTGCACTTCTCTTGAGGACTTCACCGCTGCTCCTTCAAGGCTTATGCCAACTCCCTGGAGATAAGAACCCAAAGGCAAAAGAATACATCCATGTAAATAATGTTACTCACTCACCCTCTTACTGCCCAATGAGCACTCCCTACACTTACTGCTAGAGAGATATAGTGGGCACTATGCTACATCATTGAATGCAGGTTTGTTTTTTCAGCCAGTAAAAGAAATCTCTCTTCCCATGGTTCCCTTGGCTAATATGGTTTATAACCCTTTCCATTCACTGTTACACTTGGGATTATTCAGTGTCAGAAATTGTTACCACTTGGAATTGGCCAAAGAAAGTCCGTGTACTTTAAAGGAATATTCTGAATGTGTGTGGCCATGTATTCAAAAATAGCTAATGACCATGAGGAGTCCGATGGATGCAAGGGGCTGCTGCTTTTTCTCTTATTTTTGCTTTCCTTTAACTGTACCTCAATTGGATTTATTTACAATAGTTTTTTTCCCCTCAATTTTCTTGGTTGGTTAGAATGGAGGAGTTGCGCGGTGGATATGAACAGAATATTCGTAAGCAATGGGGGACCATGAACATTTTTAACAAGGAAGAGGGGGAACAGACTTTAAAGTCCATGGTCCGATCGCTAATGATAGCCATCTTCCCAGAAGCCCAGATTTTTACCGGAAGTGGGTCACATTTTGGTATCAGAAGAAAGCTACTATTTTCTCATTTACCCTGTGAAATTGGTGGGCCAAGGATGTTTTGGTTGAGGTATGATCAAAAATCCCCATTTTTGGTTGACCAATTTTATTTGTACCAGTACTCTATGGGGCCTCACATTTTTAGAGCTCTCCCATCAAACGAAGGATGGAAATATCGGCGCTCTTTACAGATGGGGTTTTTGGGAGAAACCCAATCATCAAATGAAACTTCATAGCCTATTAGGGCCATCCCCTTTAATGGAGAAATTTTTATTAAATCAGGGACAGCAAACATTTTTTTTGCCGAAAGAAGTTGAAATCCTCCCATTTCCCCCTCCCGAGCACTCATAATGACCTTAAATGTAGAACGGGCATGCACTATCAGCTTATTTGATTGGTTATTCAATGGGTTATATCATGTAAATTTGACCAATTTGGATACAAGGTAATGAAAATTAAAGGAGCATATATAGATATAAAAGAAGTCTAAATTTTGATTGTAGTTACTCAGAGTTATGTGAGGAGCCAATCCATTATCTGTAAGAACGAGGTAGATCTCAGGAGGGGTAATAAGTTAATGTCTGCATAGTTTTAGCTTCTTATTCATTGGCAAACAAATCAATGTTTTTTATTTATGTTTTTTTTTTCCTTTACTACAATTCTGTCAGACAACGAAACCGCACACTTTGCGCATTTCTTCACAAATTGTCTCTTAAGCAGAAATTTTTGCACAAGATTTAAGCATGAAATCAAGTTTAACAAATAACAATTGACGCAGATGATGACAGGAGGTTTTTACTGTAAATTGCACGCCAATAAGCCAACTCTGAATGTTGTGTGGTCAGAGGTTTTTTGAATCAATCCCACATGCATTGCAAAATGAAATACGTACACTACACACATTAATGTCAGTACTTAGGAATTAAAATTGGTGTCAAAGTTTCTACTAACTACAAGACATTTCATAATCAATGCAAATATTCGCCTAAGTACTAAACCTTGTGGGATAAAAGATGTAAAGTCAATGTTTTATATGTTTTTAAAACAAATTTTTGTGGATCATATAACTTATTGAGGTGAAATTTCCTAAAACTATTGCATTATGGGATCATACTTAAGTAACCCTCTGTGTGTAATCAACTGGGACTCATATCATGCAATCTTTAGGGTTGTGGTTTCCTGTGAAGGTCAGAACTGTTCATGCATGTAGGTTGTTTTGCCATGATCGGTCAGTGAAAGCCACGCTGCAAACAAACTCCCTCTGGTTTTTAAAACAAATTTCTATCATGCGAGCCATGTTTTTGCTCAAATTATGACTTCCATGTGAATGAATTGATGTCAGTGGGTCTGCATTATGGTTGTGAATTTCTAGTTCTGCCAAAAATAGGTTCCTTCCACAGCTACAAAAAGCGGAAACTCACTTCACACATGTTCTATCAAACACTTTATCCAGTGATCCACCCAAAAGAGTCAGAATATTTAAAATCTACAGGAAATTTGAAAGTGAATGATAAGCTATAGAATTCTCCTACTTTTTTTTAACTGAAAAGATGGGCAAAAAAGAAGAAAACGCAGTGTTCCAAGATATGAATTGCCAATTCAATTACGTATGTATTAAGTTCCTGTATGTAGAGTATTGACTAATACCTAAGATTTCTTATTAGTGTTTTATATCACTTATAGGATATGTTCTGATACCTATACTTGAGCAGACATGCAAAGATCTGATTTGTTTATGATTTTTTTGGGGGGGGTTTTCTTATTTGGCAAATGACGTTATATCACCTTTAACAACGAATGCAGATTACCAGCTTTCACCAAGGTTGCAAGCTCCCAACAAAATCCACGAATACATGTATGTCACAAACCTTGTGCCACAATGTCACTGTACTAATAGATTTCACTTCATTTGGTTAAATATGATGGGTGACATCAATAGGCAACCAATGTAATACTGTTCAGCTTGGAATGTAGAATACTGCCTGAACTGACCTGCTCTTTCATTAAATGATGAATTGTATGGCCTACTGTAATCATTTTAGGTACAGACAGTGATGGACCGGCAAATGTCGACACAACAACCAGGGTGTATGACAAGAGTCTTGTGCATACAAAACTGTACACCCCCATTTTACAGTTTTTGGGCTTGGTGCATGAAATTTACATTTTTTAATTCTTTAAGGGTCATTCCTCAACGCTTAGAAGCAAAAATATGATTGGACAAAATCATCCATTGATATGTGTCATTGCCTGATACGTATGTTATGAGCTTAGCGCATGTGCGTGATTTGTTTTTATTATGGGCGGGTGTGTGCATTTTTTGATTTGGAACATTACTGTTCATTGGATATCATGCCGTATTCGGATTTTTTTTGTAAATTGTCTGCGGTAATTTAACATTTGAAATTCTAGTTAATATCTGCTTATTTTTAGTTTCTCGTGCATTGGCAAAAATCAATGCACTTTGTCAGTTTGAAAAACTCAGGCCATTATTCAGCATCAAACTGAGCATGTGTGCATTAATTTTTTGCCAATGCACTTCATCAAGCTAAAAATATGCAGACATTAACCTCTAATTATGTGACCATAACCCTACCGTTTTGAATCTGTATAACAAATTCAAGATTTTTCAGTTCACCACAGTTTAAAAAGCTACAAGTGCCAACCCCAATAAACAAAAAAAAAATTGATATACATCTACCTCAATATGGAGTTATGATCATGTACCATTTTTTTTTTTGTAACTGAACTTTTATTGTTGCAATGGTTGATAAAAACAATACGTCCTAAAAACGGACAACTTCTGCATTTTAGTGCACCATTTGGTGAATGACACCACAAATTGAGTTTTGTATCACTATATTTAAATGAATACTATGCAAGGCACCAAATCATATGATCAACCCAACCTTTATTGTGAAACAAAGAACATTCAGTTTCATGTTATTTTCTGATACATCTGGTAATTATTTTGAAGTAGAAATCACACTGCATGGAACACCAGCTTCAGTTTACCATACTTCCCTTTTAAAGGAACTTCTTATCTAGTGCAAAGGCCAATCACTATTGTGTAGTAATACCTGTCAATACATTTGCTGTACAATAATTGTGCCTTTACCACAACTGGAAATATTAGGTTGTTAAGAAATATTCCATGCTATTCAGTGTTTAATTATACATACAAACAATGTAATTCTGTACCACAATTGTCTATCTATAACAATTGGGAAGTATTATTTGGATATGTAAATTGGCTATAGAAGAGATCCATTCTACGAGTTTTAATTTGTTCAAGAAAAATTTTTGCAATCTGACCAACCAATCAGAAAAAACTGTTACATCGCTACCTTTAGGTGAGGACTAGTCTCATTTAGTGCAAGCGGAAGTCACTATCCACTAGTGGTGCAAGTAGGGTATGTAGATCACTGACATGGCCATGATGGAAATATGAGACTCTTGAAGTCAATAGGCCAGTATCAGTAACAAGCTGGTAAAGTTGGGTAACAAGGGATGGCTGTATACACACAATCAGAGAATGAGTTACACTGCATGAGGGTTGGTTAATTCAGGATTGGATAATCTTCTGCCTGGCAGTGGCAGAAGAAACCAAAATGAAATCCTACACTTCATTTCCAAGAAAAATGCACAGATATGGAGGAAAAAACATGCTAGTATTGATAAGCGGAAATTAAAACAATATGAGTCTTAAAGTCAAGTTGAGCATCCATACAGTCCCGATAGTGAGTCAGTTAAGTCACATTCTAGTTTGCAAATTCCGAAAAGACCGGCACAGATCTCGGAGATACATGACTTGCACAAAGCAGGGTTTTAGGATGCACGGTTCAGTAAACTTAGAAGTGTGTATAGGAGGACACCAAGGTCAAATCAATAAGCAACATGGAGACACTAAGGCTGACAAATAATCAATAACATTCAACAACAAAACAAGTGTATAGCCAATCATGCAACATACAAGGTCAAGTTGTTCAGAGAAATCAAATTCAAAACTTCCAATTTCTGTTTGATTTGCTACTTTCCAGGGTTTATTTTTCTCAAAATGCCATTAACATTGGTTCTCCACGACATTGGGTAATTTAGAGAGCGGTTTTGAGGGCCCAATGAAATACAGAACAATGTGACATTTAAATTGGTATAAAAATCAAACTCAATTATAGTTACAAATGGAGCTTATTTAACTTGAAACCATCAAAAGGGGTGAACATTAAATTGGTATATCGCAATATCAATATAGTTACAAAGACTTACTTCAACTGAACACATTTATAAAAGCGTGACATGTAAATTGGTCTATAGCAAATCAATACTAGTGACAAATGAATACTTTTAACTTGAAACACATCATAAAGGTGAACATTTAAATTGGCTGTATATAGCAAATCAATACTAGTTACAAACGACGACTTTTAACTTTGAAAACACCATTAAAGGTGAACATTGAAATTGGCTATATATCAACCTATACTAGGTACAAACGACTGACTTTTAACTTGAACACATCATAAAGGTGAACATTAAATTGGCGTAATATCAAATCAATACTAGTTACAAACGACTTACTTTTAACGAACACATTCATAAAGTGAAAACATTTAATATGTTGGGCATAGTAGAAAATCAATACTAGTTACAAACGACTCACTTACTTTGAACTTGAACACATCATCGGGTTGAAAATCCTTTAGAAATGCTCTATATCCAAATCACATAACTAGTTGTGTACAAAAACTACTTTTAACCCTTGCAAACATCATAAGGTAAGCATTTAAACTGGCTATAGATCAAATCATACTAGTTACAAATGACTTACTTTTAACGTGCAACCATAATAAAAGGTGAAAACATGTAAATGGCTATTATCAAATCAATACTAGTTACAAATGACTTACTTTAACTTGAACAAATCATAAACACGTAGCTTCATACGCTGCAATGACAAGATCACAAGAAGACTCCACTGCAATTTTACAAATGAATGACCGCCAGATTTGGAACAGCAATGCTGCATGTTCAATGATAGCAACAAAAAAAAAAAATAGTGTATAATTTTATTATTTTATTATTTGTTTAATAAGTCGGCACAAAGAATAGGGTGAGGAGCGTTGACATACACTATCAAAACCCATTTGAACTTGTGGTCAATGTCAAATTTCAGGTCATCAAATGTGTGAAATATCTACTATTTCAATATCAGTTTAAATTCATGCATATTGAAATCCATATGGATCAAAGGATGTTTCCTTAGGAACGTCAAAGTCACCAAGTTAAAGGTTTAGAGTGCTTAATAGGTAGGACAGCATCTCTAGAGGGTTGGATTGAGTCAATTCCCACAATGCACCAAATGTGTTGTGGTCCTCTATAGTCTGTCTTGTACACTTTTTTATCCCTAAGTACTGACATGAAGTTTGTACAGTACCGTATAAGCAAATTGCATGCTTATGGGATATTGGTTACAAATCACACAGGACAGCATCATAGTAAGTGATTATGAACTAGAGGTGAGAAGAAAGGTATAACCTAGTTTTCATTACCTTGGTATTATCATCCCCAGTGGATTGGTGACTGACCATTAAGTTTGCACAGGGTGCAGAATATTTGAAATATAAAAAAGCTTTTACGCCCATGTATTGAAGGTGCCTTGATACTAAGAAGGGTTAAAAGTTTCTTTTCAAGGCTTCATGGAACATTTCGGTCATCTGTACAGTTTGGTTCAATTTTGAGAACAAACTGTGGGAACTGGCAAATACAGAAAATATTGATCTTTATAAGGTTACTTAGCCACTTAAGGCCATTATACACGGTACGATTTTCACTGGAATGTGCATTCGACTCTTTCAAAATTTATAGCCCATTCGATTTTTGTACCGTTTATATTGACTGTTGAACGGTTAATTATGGACCCAAGAGGACTTTGAGGGAGAAGAAGTCCAAAGAAAATAGGACTTGTTCTATTTTTCGTGACTACGTTACGGTGGGTTAAGTGCTTTTCCAGGTACACCCATGTGAAATCTGAACAGAAGTTGGATCGTGTGTATATTGCAAAAACATTGACTTTGATTAATCGAACAGAACATCTGGAAAAGTTTGGGGGGGGGACACTGGGTCGAATCAAAAAAAAATTTGACAGTGTATAATGGTACACAGCAAGATTCTTACGATTGTAACCCAGAGCTTAGGTTACTCCTGTTGTACTCTTACTCGACGTCCAAGGGTACCCTGATGCATTATAACCAAGTACTTGCAAGTACAAAGCCAATGGATGGATAACAGCTAGTTTTCTAACAGTACCCATCCATGGCCCAGTAGACTATACAGACGCAGCTGCCTACTATGTGACTGCAGGTACCCATGTAGGCACCAGCAGTGCGTACCTCTGCAGTACTCAGGGCAGTACTTTCACAGGTACTCCCTATGGCTAGACTAGAGGCAAACAACACTTTGGCTGACAGAGAGCACGATCCATTTATGCCTCTTACAACCTTTTCCAGTAACAATATGAATTGCTAAGAAAAACTACAGAATATTTTGGACACTCCTCTAAATTTTGAGTAAAATTTACAAAAACTTTTCTTTAACAAAAACCTAAGTTCACAAAAATTATATTTTTACCAAGCGTATCTCACAAAAACACTTGAAGTTCTGGTTCCAATCCACCTTTGAGACCCCTCAAATTACCTGGAGTATGAAAATACCCATATTTTTCTCCCAAAGATATGGACAAACTGTCATTTTAATGCGTAATTATCAATATTAGACAGCAGTGAAATAGGGCTAGCAATGTGCATTAGAAATCTACTATCAAACCCGCAAGTTTGTTTGCCCCACAATCACTTGTGGTAAGGAAATGCACTTGAAGGGCCAGGCTTCACATAAAAGTTGAAGCCGACTCAGAGATTTTAAAATATTAAGGGGGTTTTTTTTGTTATTAGGCCTAATTAAAAAATAATACCTCAAATTGGAGATAGTTGCCTCAAACTTCTCAATTCCAAGGTTGGAGAGGAGGAATGTGTTTGCGTTTCCTGTAAATTAAAGGTTTTTTTGTTGTCTTTTTTTTTGCAAAGAGAGATTTCACACCTCAGGTTGTCCCTAAAAAAATGAATAAGTACGAACTTTTAATGCCTGATTGTGTAAAAGCTTCCATAAAAAATATCCCCATCTGGAAGGATTAAGGTGAGGAATGTTTCTGTGTACAAAAAAGTGGGAAATTTAATTTCGTAGAGGAGCAAATAGAAATTCAGCCATATGCTTTTACATTCGAAATTTAAGCAAATCACAATCACCTTTTTTCTCTCAGTCAGGTAGAGAACCTTCATGTGACCGAAAGTTGAGTATATATGCAATTTTTTGCTGGAAAATTATAGATTTAGGGTGTGTAGAATAAGAATCTGCCGGGTGCCACCTTAGCATCCTTGGGCATTTTGAGAAATCCAACGATGGCGGCCCATTAATGATATATATATTCAACCCTATAGTATCAACTATGGAGTTACTAGATATATACTATATGATCCAATGAACAAGTGCCATACACTTGTAAATTAAGTTTTCATTTTTTTGTAATCCTTCAAATTCAAAATGGAAGCCAAATCCATAATTTTAAAATATGCCTATTAGAGCAAATACCGGCCGGAATTAAAAAAATAGAATGAATACTTATGTTAGGTCATTAGAAACAATAATATATTTCGTGATACTTTTAAAATTGTAACATGGCGTCAATCAATATGGCAGCCAAAAACGTGACCATCTTCAAAAAATACTTGACACAAATCTATAAGGATTACAGCCGGTCAAACGAAATCAATGTGGCCAAGGACATAGATAAATGTACTTTGATTCCGTACCAATGTACAACTAATTTCAATTTGTTTTAAATGACGCCAAAATCGAAATAAACCAATATGGTGCAAAGTTTTCCAAATACCATAGGAATGACAATTTTCACATATATGCACTCAATTTTTATTGTGACAATTTTTAGTCATCGGGAATACCTGGTATCACTTGGTATGATCATAGGTAACATTTCGAATTTTTCATTGACACAATACTTATACTTGAAGGTAATATTTAGAAATTGTTTGTAAAGTGTTTTTTGAAGATATCACGTTTTTTGGCTGCCATTTGATTGACGTCATTGTTTACAACTTTCAAGTATCATAGATACATGTTATTCGGTGTCTATACACATATCTAAGTACTTCATGTTTATTTTTATACAGCGGGTATGCTGTTAGAGGGCATATTTTAAATACTGATTAGTTTGGCTTCCATTTTGATATTGACGTATGACTTAATGTTACAAGTGCCATACACTTGTTATTGGTCCTATAGTATTTATAAGCTGAGTTACCCCATAGTTGATAATATAGGGTTGAATATATAATTATTCATTTATGGCGACGCCATTCTTGATTTCTCAAAGGCCCAAGGTGGACAAGGGTGGCAACCGGAAGATTCTTATTCTACACACCCTAATCGATCATTTTCAGCAAAAACATGTGTATATACGCAACTTTCCGGGCATGGCATATTTTTGGACCATATCACCGACCGATCTCCCTTTACGAATTTCTGCAGCCAAATGTGGAATCTATTGAGTGTCTCTAATCTACCTGGAATTATTATGAACAATATTTGAGGTTTTTGTCTCAAAATCTCTTGGTTGGCCACCCTTTAACATTTAAAATTTACATTATGTAGTATAACAGTTTACCATATGGAGTTAGTATAAAAAATGCCTGATCCAAAAATTTATAACAAAGGTGATTTTCTATATGAAGAGCTATTGAATTGAGTTTAGCTATTTCACATATGCAAAATACTTGATTTGTTAGAAAAATTGAGGATGCCACCTATCAGGAAATCTCCAAGTTGGCCTTTAAGAGCACGATACACCTAAATGGGAACACAACACCCTTTAAACCTAACCATCTAGTTTCCCATG
Organism: Ophioderma brevispina; assembly: GCA_023653785.1. NCBI lineage: Eukaryota > Metazoa > Echinodermata > Ophiuroidea > Amphilepidida > Ophiodermatidae > Ophioderma > Ophioderma brevispina. Next base: position 1,984 of record JAMKCH010047605.1, on the reverse strand, counting down.
CGACTATCCACTATTGAGAATCGTGGTCCAAGCTAGCATAGAAGAGACTACAGGAAAGAAACTGAAGCATGTCCATCATCCGTTACTTTTGACATTATGTCAGACTAATTTTTCACCAGAGTCCTGATTGCATTAATATTCTGCTCCTTGATAATGTCTCACTGCAGTCTGGCCCAGAGCACATCCGGTCAAGAGTAGAGAATCAAAATTACGGGTCATGAAATTCATAGTTCTCGTGTCCATGTGTAGTGTGGCAGTCTAAGTCAATCTGTAGCACAGAAATAGCAACTCTCATAATGAAAGGGAGACTTTCATCTGTAAGTCAACAATGACTGGCAGAGGAGTTGATTCAGTAGACCCAGTAAGCTTATTTTATAGAGATATTGGCCAGCCAATTATGTCTTGGACCATAGCTCCAAGAAATCATTTTCAAAATTAGGGCTCAGACAAAATGTCAATGCTAAAACCATGGTAGAAGTTCTGTTCGTGGCCCACGGCCAACTGCACTTGGCCCTGCTTTGACCATGGTCACCATGGCCAACTGCACTTGGCCATGCTTGACGAGGTCAACCAGCCAACTGCACTTGACCATGCTTTGACATGGTCAACCTGGCCAACTACACTTGGCCATGCTTTGACAATGGTCAACCATAAGTTCAGCCATGGTCAACCATAGGTTCACCCATGGTCAACCATAGGTTGAGAAATGGCACCACAGTCCAACCTATGGTTGACCATGGTCAAGCTGATGGTCGTTTTACCCTGGTTGACAATAGGCATTGAAACATGCTTTGGACCATGATCAACCATGGTGGACGTGGTCAGGGATGTAGATACCAGTGTGGTCGGTGGTGGGTGGCAGAGCCCACCACTTCCGCTCAGAGGCCACCCCTAAACCACCAATTTTAAATTAGAGCCCACCACTCAAGAGCAAAAAATTGACAATTTTAATAATTTTATGCAAATTTTGACAATTTGTGAATGTCAAATTTTCGTCAAATATATATATTTCCAATTAACTTTAACTTTTCAATTGAGGTCAAATTTTTTTAAAAATACATCCGGTCCCCGGAACGCTTGCGTCGCCTGACCGTCGCGGTTAGTGAATGATAGGCATAACAGACCTTTGGACTTGATATGTGACGTTGGACCTCGTTAAAGTTTCCATAAACCACGGTTTGGTCCAAATGAACTTCAACTTTTCAAATGAGGTCAATTTTATAATTTTTAGCCCAATTTGACAATGATAGCCTACCTGACTTTGAATTGATATGTGACCTTTGGACTCATAAACAAATGAGGGCTTGGATGTTAAACTCCATTAAACCAAGTGTGGTTCCAATTGAACTGCAACTTTTCAAATGAGGTCAATTACTTTTCATCTTACAATTTTACCTCACATGACCTTTGACTTGGAATGTGACCTTTGACCTCATCAACAAATGAAGGATCACATATTGCACCTAGGATTCAAGTTGATTCCCAATTGAACTCAACTTTTCAAATGAGGTCAATTTTTCATTTTCAGTAATTTAAACTGACTCACATGACTTTGACCTGGGCATGTGCCCTTGACCACATCCACAAATGGGGGTGCCATGTTGACCTGTGACCCCAAGGTGGTTTAATCCATCAAAGTATGAGGAGATTACAGGCAAAAACAGACCTCAAAAAAGACAACAGTGACACAAGTGATCCCTATGTGTCTTCCGGCTACGGCAGGCGACACAAAAACCTAAAGCAATTTAAAAAAAAAAAACTTATGTTAGTGACACACACATCCACAAACACACATATCAATCCACACACACATACAGTACACATGCACAAAGGATTGCATAGTGGTCCTGCCAGCTATAAATGTGTCAACTCAAATGTTTAACGGTCAATGGCCCGATAGTTAATAGCATAGTCCCCAGAGCCCAGATTTTACCGGAAGTGTCAACATTTGGGTATAAGAAGAAAGCTACTTTTTTATCATTTT
>JAMKCH010047604.1:0-51982 GCA_023653785.1 Ophioderma brevispina | reverse complement strand
TATCGTTTACTCTTTCGGGTGGATTACTTTAATCGTTTAGCCAAAAAATGCCTTGATTTATATGACATTATCTATTTCTCTATGACCTCCTAGATCCTGTGTTTATTGTGATATTGAGTGAAATATAGTTTCTCTCAAATAGGTTTCTAAAACCGGAATATAGTTAAAACTTAGCACACATAAAAACATCCATGTTTTATGCTTCTAAATATGGCTGGATGAAAAAATAGACTGTTCTAAAATTTGATCAATTTTGGGCATTTTTCCCACTTTACCCCAGCTAGACCTCCACTTGGAAAAAAGAAAGGTTACAACTTCACATTAATTTACATAATGGCAGTTACCAATGCACGGTGAACAGGATAAAAAAATTGTACAACTTGAATTAAAATCTGTGGAAGTAGAAAGTGTTATAGCTACCTGTACTTTGTGCACAGATTTCACAATAATTTGTGTATGTGTGATTGTGACATTATCTTAAAAAAATATTGTGCGATTTACAAAGTTTTGTATGCTTTTGCAAAATAATGGCAAAGTGGACTTTTTAAACGAAATTGAACCCTTTTGGGGCAAGAAAAAAAATATTTTCGGGGCAAAAAAAAAACCCTAACATTATTCTTGCTCCGTGCGCAAAATCTGGGGGTTTGCCTTTTTGAGCTCTTTTAGGGTTTTGCCTTTTTCATATTTTTCATATTTTCGTATTTGTTTTGTCATTATTGTCTTCAAAGATGAATTGTTGGATAATAACATCATCTCTGGTTGGGCATGCTTGCAAATCACCTTTTACTAAGTTAGAAGATGTCCATTCAATAATGATACTGAGAAAAAGGGTGTAATTTTCATAAAAGATTCCCCCAGAGCAAAGGTTACTCTCTAAATTCTTAGATTACAAAATATTCTAATTGGATTGCTATTAGGACAATTCAAGATTAGATTAAATTTGTAATAAAAATAGACTGAAATATAAATCTAATAGATTTTAATCTAGGAAATTTAGAGGTATGTAAATCTTGCTCTTTAAATGGGTGGAGGAGATGTAGCCAAATTTCAATTTAATGTGAAATGCACCTTTATGAAGATCTTCATTCTAAATTAAAAAATGATATTGGAATTCTTTTAGATTTATGGCATTGGTGTTATGTCCGATAATGGGCATTTTCTTTTTCTGTGAAGATACCAGGTTGTTAAAACCTGCCATATGATTAATAATCATACACTCCCTGAATAATGCTACAGGGAAAGGGGCAGGTTTCTCGTTCTTCGGGGTACAAAATTTACAGCATTTTCATCAATCATTCATCAAAATGATTTTATAAGAACACACCAAAATGGCTCAGTCACAAAAATGGCAAAAAGTATAATTAATTGCAAAAAATGACATATTTGGGACCAATTACTATGCGTGTAAGCTATTGTATGAATCAATACTGGTGGACATATACTATTTATATATTGCTTACATCTATATTGTAGCAATTTACAATAATAAATTATGGAAAAAACGAATCGAACATGCAGGACAGGGCCATAGCAAGGATGGAAAGTGTGGCATAAGCATAACCAAATCAACGGGAACAGCCAAATACACTCGAAGGCATCAAAATTGGGTTCAGGGAATTGACTCAAAAAGTGTAATTGACCTGTTACAATCCTGACACAGGAAAGTCTTGAAAACTTTCTTACGGAAAAAATGTACCGGTGTGTCTCAGCTTCTAACAGGGCAAGACCCTAAGAGCTTTGCGATATTTTTTTAGTCGAAAAGTTTGCGCGACACGGAAATTATATTTTAATTGCATTCTTGGACAATTTTTTCTTGACCCAGTTCAAAACCAGAAAACGTTACAATCTTTAAAACCTTAAAAAACACCCCAATGTGGTACGGCCAAAAAATAACAAGTAAGTTTCCAGTAGGTCAACGCATTTTGATTTTTCGAGCCATTTTAAACCATTTCATTATTTTGACTTACTAAGAAAATTTGCATTTTTTAATACACGTTTGGGGAACGGGCCCCTGGGTACTAATTAGGTAACTTTAAAAAAATTGCAAGGATGTATAAGCGAAAGCCTGATGTAAATTTTGTACCTGTGCAGAAAAAGTAAAATTTTCACTGCATAATCAAATAAAACGTTTGCCAAAATTGCATTTTTTTTCATTATTTTGCTTATTTTCGGCCAAAAAAAATTTTGGAAAAACAAAACCTCCTTAACTAATTTCCCATGCATTTCAATCACCATTTAATGTGTTGCAGCAGACCTTATTTTGTGAATCAATGACAACATAAGTCTACCAAAAAGTCACATTAATGTTTATTCTTTCAGTGATTTGGCCGAAAATATTTTTTTTTAAATTTTAATAATTTTCTTCAATTGTCACCAAAATGGCCATTTTATGGCAAAAACAAATTCAGACAACTTGTTAGTATTAAATATAACTGCCAAAGTCTGTAGGAAATGCACACAATATACAGAATATAATTATCTAAAAAAATCATGATGTTGACTTACATACAATTGTGCTGTTTTCTTGTCCATTTTTTAAGGAAAAATTACATTTTTGTTGCTTTTTAACCAAAGATTTACCTTTCTACCCCAAAATTAACCCCCTTCTATGCCATTTGGCAGCGAAATATATCTGGTTTTTATGCAATGTTTAATGAGATCTAAAACAAAAAGGTCCTTATGTATCAGAATTTTGTGCTTTTGGCTTAAATTAAAAACATATGTTTTTTCTTTATTTTTAGCCCCAAAATTATGTTTTTTGGCCAAAAAACACGCATGCCACCCAAATTTTGACCACAACAATCAGTTGCATAAATCCTATATAATTGGACTTTGATAATAAAGTGGTTGTGTTTGTTGTACGAGGGGAGGGGTTACTCGAAAAAGAAAGCACTTTTGAAGCTTGGACCGCTCGCCTATTAATTATATAGCAACTATTACCTCCAACATCAACAAGAGAGCATTTGTTGACATCACCAGTGACGTCACAGCAAAGTGTACGTAACGTGTTGCTCCTACTGGAAAGGTATCTCCAGGTTGGTGTGTTTTGGATAATGTTTTCGTTACTGAATCTGTCGCTGGTCAGTCCAAGAATACTGCAATCTCGTCGCCTTTGATTTCGGGACTATTTACAATGGAAAAATCATCCGGCAGTTTGTTAATGAAGGGAGAGCGTTTACGGATGTGAGACAGAAAAAAAAAACAATATTACAGAAAAAAGATACACAACAATAGTGTCGAATTGCGATTTAGTTCACCAACATTTAATTTATGAAGAATAAGATATTAAACATTTGCACTCACAGTCACAGGATATTGGCAAGGGCATTCGCAAAGCCAATCTCGTCATCTGAAAGAGTAAGAATAGAGCATTTATGATTGTAAGTTTCATTGTAGGTGTAAAAACAATATACTGTTTGGCGGCTTTGTTGAATATTAAAAATCATTGTAGAAAACGTATCTATATATTCTTTTTGTTATGCAGCCTGCTTATTGGTTTTTAACTTAAGTGACAATTAGTTTCAGCTCTTTGGAAGCAAAGATTCCGGGACGATTCAACGCACGATACACGAGTACTCTTACATCCATAGTATAAAACACTTGTCGTTCCGTCGACCATACATTTAAACTCAAAATTTCGAATCCAACATTGTTAAGTTAGCTATGTAAAATTGCAGCGTATAGTCTATAGCATTACATGCGCTTGATGTGCTTTATGCCGTACGTAAGAATGATTGTTGTTTCCCGGTGTTATATAGCCTCCATTTTTTGATTAAGCTTTAAAAATATTATTTCTCAAATTTTTATTTGAGAAAAGATTTCTCACAGGAGAAATACAATTTGTTTATTATAAAAGAGAGTAGGTGATATCCCCGTGTGTTGTGCAAAATGCACCTGTTAGGATAGATTGCACAATAAGGGAAATGGGGAATTCCCCAAGATGTAAACTTAGTAACTGAGGGGGGGGGGGGGCTGTAACTTGTTTATGCTTAAGATCAAAACATTGCATGACCTGGGGATTCCCCCATGGAGTATAAATGTGAAAGGATGCAATTCAGATGAGGTAATTTTTTGTGAAATCTGATTTGACATTGCTAGGTTATGTTTATGCATGATAATGTTGTAATACCTATTTTTAGGTATTAGGAAATACTAGTTATGAAATATTGTGTATATTATTAAGGAGAACTTGGCCAGAAGATTCGCCAGCATCCACTAGTAACAAGTAGCTAGAAGTTCTAGCTAGTTTTAATCTGCAATGAAGAGCAGACCTGTACTTGGTGCCAGGATTTATTATATTTTCAATTCCACGTGAGCAGTTTACTATAATTAATCTACTGTCGTCTTTGTAGCCGAAAGTGCTGGGAATCAAAATAGGATTCCAAATTGTGGACAGATAGAAATCGTGGTGATTATCTTGGACGGATATACTGTGGATTATTAGTGTCGTCGAGGGACTTATTTAACCTTGTCGTCTTGAACTGCTGGACAAATGTTATCTTCAGGACTGAGAAGATTCTTATGGAATATACCATGGATATTTATGTGTGACTTTGCATGCTGTCATTTTGGAGTCTTCGCTGTGAGGACATATCATCGTTGAACTGCAACGCCTCTTTTGAACATTAAGTACCAAAGATATAAATTGTGTGTAATTTTACTATATGTAATGTTGTTTTGGACATACCGAATTCTTGAACCAATTACAAATCATTAAAATCTGTTCTATTATATAAAATTCAGATCACTTGTGCACAAGGCTCATTTATTTGTGTTTGAAAGGTATTTCTGACCTTTGACGTCTACGAGACGTCATAACACCGGAGACTACTATCAATCTAGCTATAAATCTGACGCATGCGCGAGTAATTGGGTCGGCAGTTTGCTACAGCAGTTATTGATGTGTGTCATAATGGAAGTAAATCCGGATACGTGTCGCAATGAATTCAGAAACATTCGCGCTAACTAACCTCTTAATATACTGTCGTAAACACTTAGCCGCCAAGGTCCACCACAAATTTGCGTGTTGTCACCTGAACAGGGCGAACTACACTCCGAGTCTGGTCTGAGGACAGATTGAGTGAAGTCCAATCCATCTGCTCCGCAAAAACACTCGGAGAAGTACTCTAGGCCAGCGTACCTCATTCCTAAAGATGAACAGAACTGGAAGCAAATGTCTAGAGTCATGCTTCCAGAAACCAGTTTTCCACCCATTAAAAACCGGGACTCGGAATCATCATTGAAACAGCCAAGATAGGTGGGTGCTAAAGCAAAACAGAAAGAAAATCATTGTCATCTTCATTGTGGCGTAATTTTCAAGCTATTAAATCGGAAACCAATAAACCATAAAATAGGGTTTTTTGTGACGTAATTTTCAAGCTATTAAATCGGAAACCAATAAACCATAAATTAGGGTTTATTAGTCTGATATTAAATCGGGGTTGAAGTATGAATTTTGTTCGCGGCGAACTAGCAATATTTAACCTACATTTCTTTATCACTGTTTATCAGGCCTCAGGTAATGTATTGACAAAATTCACTAGAAAAGAAAATAATTATTCAAACTAAGAAACATGCATGGTAACGTGTGTGGCAAATAATCTCATCTGCTACCTTCTCTCCTATGTATTGCCCCCTGCAAGTTGAAAATTATCCATTCGAATGATACAGCAACAACATAAGAACGGCACTTCAAGGAAATCCAAGCACAGGAAAGAAGGGTGGCCGACTGCAAATGGTTTGTCAACTATATCAGTAGGTTTCAACAGCCTTCATCATGCTCATTACCCAGAACAAATTCAAAGCACAGAGACGCTAATTTCCTTTACAATCGTTCAAATTAACTGAGAAAAAAATATGTAGCTAAGAAAACTGTTTCTAAACCCATACTTTTCACCTTTCATTCAAACAAGTTTTTTTGAATGTTATCACTTTTGTGCACACAATGTTACATCCTTAATTAAAGGTGGTTGTTCCGATTTATTGGTATTGTGTTCTCTCTAGGTGATATGAGAGCCTGGCACTTGCCATACACCCCATCAAGTACCCGTGGGAACAAACTGCGGTTTTGAATGTATACCGCAATAAGCATGTGCAAAGCCCAGTCAATACTGTGCTAGTTACAAGTGTTAACCACTAAAACGAACGGCGTTTTTTTTGTTTATATCTTGGGAACTGGGGAGAAAAAAAAATGGATTCGAGGGCTCAAATTTCATGACACAATGGAGAAAAATACGTTCTTTCATTCTTTCATCTGATAATCAAATCGATACTAGTTCCGGGTAAATCAGGGGTCCCAAAGACGACGGAACACGCACCTTTAATAAAGATTGATTTTTACGTGCGAAACAAGCTTTAAAAATGCATATGAGCGAAAACAAGCGACAACGAAAACGGCTTTTTGAACACTTTACCGGGGATGGCCAGTCTTCAAGTGGTCCCTTTGTATTAGAACTTGGGGATAGGTCCCAGAATACAGGAGATATTGGTCCAATATAGGCCCAATAAGATACTCATATCGACCAGTATTGGGCTAACATTAATCGGTCCAATATTATTGTGCCTCATCGCCCAAAAGTGGACCGAATAAATGGGCCCGGGGCCAATGTTGGCACAATTTGGCCCCTTCTGGTAATATGATATTGAACCAATTGGGAATATATCAATATTTTTTATTGGCAAAATATTTTTCAACCCTGCTTTATTTAAATAAATTAATGCAAATAATTTGAGCTATCAGAATAGTTTTTTTATTATTTTTTTATTGAAATTGGTATTATTGTAAAAGGATGTTTAGAAATATTGTGTTCTGATCAAACAAGCGTGCCTTGAGAGCTTTAGCGTATTCTGTAGGTTTTTATTGTTTTCTCACCCTGCTATTTTTAGCCAACAATTAAGCCTTAAGCCAATATTGGGCCACGGTTTCCCAATAATTGCTCTATATTGGCTGTTGGGCGATTGCCAATATGATGCGCCAATATTAGGCCATTAAAGGATGCCGATATGAAGCCTATCACATTGCCATGGAAAACCATAGTGGCCCAATATACATTGCCACGTGAATGCGATGCCAAGATGACCGATGGGGAAACCATTGGTGTGCCAATATATGCGTGCTATCGGGCTGATGATATCGCCGGATCATTGAATGCCCCTTTAAAGCCACTATCAGCGAATTCTTCAAATCTACAAACAAATCGCGCCCCCTAATTTTTCATCAAAGTCCATTTTTTGCCTGGCACTGTGGAGTATGGAAATTGTTGGTCGTAAGAGGCTAAGCATAACACGTCGTATTTTGTCAAGATAATTATTTTTTATCTTTGTTACTAATAAAAGTCGGATTCCGACTTTTTTAAGGCCCCGCAGAAATAGTCGTAAAGGCATCTTCAAGGCGGCTTTAAAATGCCTAAGGCTGGTTTCAGACCTTTCACAAGAAATTAATATAAGGTTTGATATGACCTAACACTAGCAATTAAGAGACAGAAATGGGCATTTGACTGTTGAAAAAAATACTGATAGATGCTTTAAACTCATGCCTCATGCAAGAATGTGATTTTATCAGTGCGATACTCTTGAAGCTCGTATTCCCTCACAGGAGACTTAATTTTAGACCTGGGTTTAGTCCTTCAAAGATGACATTTTTTCTGTCAAATACCTGATGAAATGTAATATGTAACAGTGAGAAAATTCTTCATGATAGTAGCCGTTCCATTCAGAGGTAAGTTAAGAAACGGGCCTTCCTTGAAGGACTATCCCTGGTTTAAACCCCGTCTAAAGTTAGAATCCCTTTGAGAATACCAGCATTTGGTGTTCAAAGAACCAATGAATTCTAAAGTTATCCTCTATAAGAAACTAGGATTTCTCTAAAGAACCAAAAGAGTTCCCCAAACGTGTAGAAAATAAACGATCCAAGCTACTCAAAACCCACCTTAAAAAGGTTCAGTACAATCCTTACCTAGTAAGATGAAGTGGAGCCTCACAGATGACAGGGAACATGTTCGCTTCCGTTGCCCAGGCCAGTCGTGCCATCTCTGTGTGTCAAATTGGGAACTACCACTCACAATACTTCTCATTTGCCATCACCATTGGTTGATCATTATCCGTACACAGAACTGGGTGTGAAACAGAATCGGACCCAACCTGTGTTTTTCATAACGTCGCGAAGTTAAAATATGTGGTCATGTAGAAGATTTGGGTACATGCAGATGCCGCCAAAAAGTTAAAAAACCTAAATGTCATCACTATAGAGTGTGCACTTATGTAGTGTTCTGGTGTCTATCATCCTGATATCAATGTAGCCCTATAAAATATACACCCCCAGACGAGGAATTGAAACCACGAAATAATTAAAAATATGGCTGACATCCTGAAAATACCCTTACTGAAATCACTTTACAAGGGGGAATGCCACAGATACCCCTACACCATGTCAGCGCATCCTCTCCCTCTCGGGGATCTACTTACAACACCAAAAGCCTTCTTTGATGCTGCCAGAATCAGCATAATAATGCTTGTTTACGTCATTGTTATCCAGAACACGTCCTAACCTCGTCCGTCGTCAGCTCGACAACCACCAAGCCACGTTGGACGATTGTTAGGCAGAAGGTTTTGTATGAAAATGAATTCTCCGCTTCGCTGTTGACAACTGCTATGTAGCTTGTGGTGTTTTCTTGTTAGGCATGAAAGTGCTTCAAATATCCCACGTTTTCAACGTTTGCTAATATATCGGTAGCATATTTGGTTCCATAAACCAGTTCATCTCCGTACATTTTGCAGTCAAAAAAACCCTGTATAAAAGGTAATCAAATTAGAGTAAATATCCAACTCATACGAAAGGGAAATTTCGATGGAAAGTTGTATTTTAGCTATGGGCGCATTCGCGGCGGTCTGCTCTAATCAATGCTAATTGTGTGGAGTAATATGCTTGCCATTACGAATATAAGACACTGAAAAATGTACAAGTGAGTGATTGTGATGTCCATTACTACTTTGCAGTTGCCACAAATCAACAGTTCTGAATAATTATTTATGGCCGCCTGTTATTTTTTCTTCACAGTGCCGTACTTTTTATTCTACTGTCCCAGTGGCATTCGTTCCCAATACTCATGACAGGCCTACATATACTTTAAGCTACACATGTTTGTAGTTTTTTCTTGTCCTGGATTTTTAAAAATGTATCCTAAAATTTCACCTTTCATTTGCTTTTTGTTGGAAAAAAAATTCCGAGTGAGTGGTTCCAAAATTTACACAAGGTTTAAAACCTTAGTTGAAAAAAAAAAAATTACAAAATTTTTTTCAACTTTAGGTTAAAGTTTGTGATCATAGAAGCAAGTTATTGTCATTGTTATAGAATAGCAGTTGAAACAATAAATGCATAAGAAATTGATCTTATTTACTGGTTTTTCAAGGGCGATATGTATTAACATTACGCAAAACAATTGTCCCGCTCAAATTATAGCAGTTTTTTTCTTTATTCTTTATAAGTCATGGTAGTAGACACTATTGCTCAAATTAAGTTATTTATTGATCCTTAACAAATTGTGGTGTACCTAATTTGCATAAAATTAATTGACGTTGTTCTAAATTTTCAAGTGTAATTTCGTCTTTTAAGTAATGTAATTTAGTGATCTTGCAAACGAAAAAACAAGACTTTTCGTATGTTAACTTTCTCAAAACCATAAAAGTTAACCATGTAGAATACTTAAAAGTTGATCTATGACCCAAACCTAAGTTGTTTTAGCAAGTTAACAAATTATGCTATGATTGCAAATATTAATTACACTTTTTCTCCAACTCTTACACATTTACCGCCATTTAAGAACCAAGTTCCGCATTTTGATGTTGTAAACAGTGGCTTTTACAGGGCCATAGAGTATTTCAAGAGGTTAATGTGATGTTAACCACACGGCCCGGTATAATGGTTCCAATGCTGTTTTCTTCCCCCCCAAGAATTACATATTTATGCAAATTAGCAATGTCTCATTTGGTTGGGTCTTGTGGACAACGGTAGCAAACTGATGCCAATTTCAAGTAAGTCTAGCCCATACTTATGATATTTGATAATCAGAACTAACGACAAACAGATAAATGCTTCTAGTGACTTAGTACGGCAGCATCCCCGTCTCGTGTTCCAATGTCAACAATCTGTTCTCAGCGGTTTTTCAATCAGGATCATTGTGTACACCAGGTTCGTGATCTTCTCCGTCGATGTTGGACAGTAATTGTTGGTTCACCAAGTCCCAGACTTCTGGGAAGTCTTCGGGGAGGTACGGTGGTTGTGCGGGATCCTAGATTTTCCATTTCTGCCATATTTTCAGTCTCTGTTGGTTGATATTTGTCCCCGATAGTCTTTGCCATTTACTTCTACGTAACATTCTGTAATCACTATCTGAGTAAGAAATAGAGACAAGCTACACTATATCTACTGATATGAAAATGGATTCTTACATCATACAAAACGGGCATTTGATATAGCGCTTTCCCTCAAAACAAGTGCAAGCGCTTAAACAAAATAGAGAGTAATATATAAAAAAAAGTAAAAACATTAAAAAAAAAAAAAAAAAAAAAAAAAGATGAACAATGAGATAAGTACTACTTAACATCAAACTATAAAATAAAAGAAAACAGCTGCATAATTAAATATCATGTAGGCGCAATAACGAAAACGATTTCCATATTCATTTCACAGTGCACAACGATCAACTCTTAGAAATGATGAAATTTTAGAGCTTTCTTAAAGTAACAATGACTTGGAGTGGCGAACAGATGAGATAGGCACAGATTCCATAGGCCTGTCAGGGGCCTGCATTGCTGAAAGCCCCGTCACCCACTGACCTTTTTGTGGGGGAAACAGGGAGGAAGCTCTTGTCATCTGCAGATTCGCAATCCGGCCTGCCAGATCATACAAAAGAGATGTATTCGGATCACTAATGACGATTGTCCGAATGCCTTGTAAGTAAGAAGCATAAGCTTAAAGACAACGCCCTCACTAATTGGTAGCCAATGGAGCTCTTTAGGGAGTGTGTGGCTGGTGTCCTTCTAAAAACGATCGAACACCAGCCTGGCTTCTCTATTCCGCAAAATCTGAAGTTTACACCGATCTCCCCTCCTGACCGACATTCCATACAAAAGGTAATTGGCATAGTCAATGCGAGATAAATGAGTGGGCGGACGAGATGATGACAACTCTCAAATGATAAGAGCGGGCGGAGATCCGGTAACTATTGCGAAGGTGACGTTCACAGACGTAATGATGACTCTTTACATATGCAGTCATAGACATTGTGTGATCAAACACGACACCAAAGTTTCTAATTGCCGAGGACTGGGGAACACCTACTTGCCCGACCCTGATGTAATATCTTTAAGCGACTTTATAGGATGAACCATCGATGAAAAAATTCTGTCTTTTCATCATTCAATTTGAGTTTTGTTACATGCGCATCCACTCACTGTGATTTCATCAATACAAACAGAGAGTCTTTTGACAGCATGTTTGGCATCAACCACAATCTTAGTAATCAAATTTCAAATAAGAGCTGCCCATCATCAGCATACATGGTGGTAAAGCAATATTTGGCTTCCGGATGATTGATGCGATCCAGTATGTGTACATTATGAAAAAGAGAGGCCCGACCACAGACCCCTGAGGAAGACCGAAAGGAAGATGCTGTTTAAATTGCATCCCCAATGCGGCACACTAAAAAGACGGTTCTACAGTTCAGACCGAATCCCTGGTAAGGCAGACCCTTGATTTTAAGAGTAATCACGTAACTATCCAAAGGAATTGCAGGTATCAACCATATCAAAAGCTTCAGAAAGATCTAGCAGCGACAATAGCAACTGCCTTACGGTTGTGGGGGGAAAAAATTGCAATTGAGGATATCTGTCTGAACAGCGCAGAAGTGCCGTTTTCAGTGCGGTGTCATTCTTCATGAGCTGACTGAAACTTCTCATTTAAGTCATTAGACAATATTAACCTTTATCTGGGCACTCACCATTTTCTCCATGAACTTAGAGACACGCAGCTAATATTTGACACAGGCGAATTTTTGAGCACCTCTTTGTCCTAGGGAAGGCTTTTTGAGAATGGGTGTCACGGCAGCTTCCTCCCGGGGCTTAGCTGGGAAAACACCAGCGCGGATAGGCTTGTTAATGATCAGTGTTAATGTCTCAGCCAGAGTTGCAACATTCTCCTTACGTAACACCAATGGAATGGTGTCCCTAATGAACATGATTTTGATGGGTTGACATAATCACCTTGGTACCTCTTCACAGTGACTGGATTAACTCATGGATTGGAAACGGTCTCCCAATCAGTATTGATGACTGTCCGTAACCTGAAAGTCAGGGCTTAAAGGGTTAATGTTTGAGATCGACCGTCACAATAACGCTTCAGTTTTGTGGGGCACGATATCAACGATATGAACAGGCGGAGTTAAACTCGATCTGTATTTCCTTTCCTTTTTCATAATGTCATTTGGGATAGCACATGGAAGGGCTAATCGGTGATGTTCACGTCCCCTGTCGCCGATGATGAATTCTAAGCACCACAGTTTAAGCTGAACTCTTCAAAATCCAAAGGTAAATTATCTTCCCCTCATCAATGAACAAAATTATTTACACTGTTTGGCAAAGATATATTTTGATTTTTTTAGGCTCAGAAATTAGGTTTAAAGGGGCATGGGTTAGATTCCGTAAAGACCCTCTCTCTTGTTTTTCTGTAGATCTATAACGGAAGGTTTCATCCTGGGGTTTCATAGGTTCACACGACAAAGAGAGTGGGTGGCAAAGATTACAAGCGAAGATGTCCAGTGTTTCGAACATAATAAGTGTCGGCAAAATTTGCCTTTCTTTGGTATATTGTGGACTTGTCCAGCAAAAAATCATTATTAAATGGTAAAATTATAATTTGTTACCGATTTTTTGGAAGATATTACTTTCAATTGCCTATTCTGTACTAAAAAATTAGTGTATCCGAATCCGCCGGCGGACGCCAGCGAGCCTGAAAATGTTTAATCATTGTGTCGGCAAATGGCAGTTTGGCCAGCACACCCCGGTAGTGTATTGAAATCTAGCGACATAATCTTAGCATCCTTGGAGGTATATTTGAGACAAATGATCCGATACAGGTAACCGGGTGTACACAAAAAAGGGTGCACGGGCTAAAGCGTCCTCTTTGGAGGTGAAAATAAAATAGTGACTAATATTTACATCAGCCATAATTATCTATCAATGACGTCTTGGCTTTTGAATAGAACCGTGTTTTTTAAAGCATCCGATTTGGTCGATTTTGGCAATTTAGGATATCGTCATGGGTTCTGCATATTGTCGAATCAGCATAAATGCTAGTTCACTAACCAAAAAACGGCGTTTTTGAAAAACGTTTGAGTTCTTATGAATGCGTGTAATTAAATAAGAAATAAAGGAAATTGCTATTTAAGTGGTGAATTTTTAAGACATGAATGGTTACTACTTGACGACAGTATTAAAATTCCAAGAAACAACTGTTTTCTTATTCAAAAATGGCACTTAATGTGTTCGATTGTTTGTTCAACCCCAAATTTTTGATTCGCTGTGCTCTAAGGAATCGAATACGTATTCGACTCCTGCGAAACCCGTTTGTTTTCTAATGTTGGTATGGGGAGATTACTATAGCTAAACGGTTTTTACTATTTTAAAATTGATGATGCCGATGATCCACGATGAATAAGAATAACGATGGCGGGTATGATGGTGGCAAATACGATGAAATAAGGAACTCGAGCTTGACGACACAATGATGGCTACCTCTGATCGACGACGATGATGTTTGGATGATGATATGATATGATGATGGTGATGAAGACGACCCACGACGACGATGACGATGTCCTAATGACGATGAGACGAGACGACGATGACGATGTCCTATTGCATTGTGTTTAGTACAACCATGCAACTTTATACCAAAAGACTTCCATAAGGGTTAAAATGGGAAATATTTACTGTTGCATTATCGTTCGTTGTAACATATAGCCGCAGACTGACCACGATGCCAACGCATTCAGAAAATTACAACCTCTTACATATTTGGTCCTATAAAATTAATATCTTTAATTAGTCCGCCAATCTATTTTTAACCTCATTTTTGGAGAAAAACACAAATTTCAAGAGTAAATCAGTTTAGAAGGAACACAACAATTTTATTATTTTATATCAAAAACTAAAATAGTATGCATGTTGTGACACACGCCAATATTGGCTAGAACGTTCAAAAACTGAGCTCAGAAAATATTTAAAATGTAACTGGAATGTTTCTAACTCAATTCATTACATATATAGTTCCTAAATCTTTGTAAAGTAATGTACAAGCTTAAAAATATACCAAAAACTTGCAACAATTAACAATGAAATGGGTAATATACTCATAAAATCTACATCATCTAAACAATTTAGAGGGACTAACGCTTATACAAACCTACTTCCCAAAGAAAATATCATTTTGTCTGAAAGGCGAGTTTTTTTAAATGGATGTTATATTAATATTTATTTGCAGAATATCCAAGTTTACATCAAAGAAATCAAACTTTCGCAATAGTTTACAAGTTCTATTTTTGTAACAACGGTTACTAAGGGGTGGGGTGTTAAACACCCCCAAGAATTCATAATTATAAAGCAATAGATGATTTCGATGTTGGTACCAGTTGATAGCATTGGTCCACCGTTTTCTACTGCTTCCAACATAACCTAGTATGGCGTCACAATGACGTCAAAGTTCACAAGTTGGCAAAAGTGGTCATTTCCAAAGACATACATCAGAGTATAAAATGAAAAAATGAAATTTTGCATAAAAGAGGTAGGAATATTGGATTTTCATGCGGGTTTTGGCCCCAAATGATATGGAAAATGACTAGTTTTAATCAACATATAATTTTAGAGCCATACAGTGCACAATATTTAAAAAAATGAACTAATAACTAAAGGGTAATGCAGTATCATTTATAGGCGAATACGAATAATGTCCTCGAGGTCGGAAAAACTAAATAATGGCGCCCATTATTTTTATTTTTTCCCGCCCGAGGATACATTATGAGCCCATAGATGATACTACAAAACCTTTCTTTCTATTCTATAACTAAAAAAACTTGATTTTATTTTGTTTGTTTGTATAGGTTTTAAGTTAATATGCCTTATTTATGTGTATTTTGTATGTTGATTAATGAAAATAAATGATTAGAAAATGCTTTAACGGCTCATTATTGCAGAATAATGGGCAGTAAACTGACCAATCAGAATGCTGCACTTTCAATAATGGGTATAGTAGAGTTAGTAGAACCACTACCCACCAATGATTCGACGCTAAACCCGTGAGGTGCTAACCCTTCACAATTTTTTCGCAAATTAGCATAAGGATGTGAAATAATTATTGGAAAACTACCGAAAGCCTTTTTAAAAACCTTGTTCGCGCACCGATGAAAAGTTTTACCTCGCGGGGGTAACTCCTCCCCCTTTGGTATACAGGGTTAAAATTAATCAAAACAACACTTATCAAAATTTAAAAATTATAAATTTGGTGTATTTGTACAAATGTTAAACTACAACACCTGGATAATTCTTTTCATCACAATTCACGACGCACAGACCGTAGGTTTCAATAGTACAATAACAAATTAAAACACAAAAATTAAAATTGTTGAAAAACATGACCAATCCCTCATGAATGAGAAAGGTAAAGTTCACACATTCACCGATTTTGATCACTGAAGTAAAATCTTTTGGTCCCACTAATGCCTATCGTTCACAATTTATCTGTTGTGCTTTGAGATATTTGACACGCTAACGCTACCGAATACGTATTCGATTGTTTTGTGAACCGTTTTTTATACAATGCTTGTTAATCGACTGTGGCTATTTTGGTTAGGAGATGTAAAATTTCACTTTTATTTTTGTGTACATAAAATAATAAAATTCCAACCAAGAATCAACTATTAACTCAAATTTGGGGCCAAAAAATCGATTCGACACTATTGGTTTGCGTTGACCAGCCGATAATGACTATACTTCTTAAAAAATGAAAGCAACCTAACCACTAGAATGGATATTTAGTCATGAAAAATAGCCCTCCTACGGACAGGACACCACGTAATTGAAGGGAGATTCATATCTTTGAACCACTGCGGTTCAAATTCCTAACCTTCTATCAATTTTTCAGTTGCAAAAAATAACTTTATGAGAATTCTAAGAATTTAGCCTTCACTTGTGTAAGCCATTGCTGCAAATTTAAAATATTGACGTCTTTCAAGGAATCACTGATATTGTCGTTACTGTTTTGTGCACTGGTCTCTTTTTAATGTTTTGTTTATTTGTTTTGTGTTGTTTTCCCGTACCCCATGAATCCACGCAGCCATTTGGCTGGTCTTGGTTTGCGACTATAAACAACGAATGGAGCGTCTGCAAACTTTCCCCCATCTACAAAATCCGCCGTCGGCAGTAATCCATGGTAATCCAACCTATTTCATCACATGTATCTGATGTGGATGGCTTGATGATAAAACCCTTTAGTGACTGCTCTCGTCAAAGCTTTGTACGCAAGGAAAATCAATAATCGTCTGATATTACTGTTCTACAATTAACAGAATTATGTACTAAGTACTGCATATAAAATTCCGGTAAATGTGTAAGTGCTTATAAAAATGTTGTTCCACCACAATATTTTCGAACCGTTGGGGAAATTTCGAAAATAGAGTGTAACCCGGCGACCCAGGGAGCTTGTAAATGTTTAACATGTGACGGCATTGGACAGTTTCGTCCCGGCACACCCGAAGCCCCTCCCATTGAAACTAATCAGGGACGCCCTGCACATTCACGCAACCATGTTGCCACTCTCAGTAACTTTAACAAATAATCGACTATAAATAATTGACTGAGTCTTTATTGAGTGTGCCTAAAGGATAAAAGGGTAGCGCCTTTATTTTTTGCGCATGTTAACTTTCATCCAACCAGAAGCAGCAATTCGAATGTCTCATTAATTATTCACAAGACACAACAATATAATAATACCTAGCATCTAGGGAGGCCCTTCATCCGATATCATGTTTAAGCTGTCCACTAGAATCATCGGAACTCATTTTGCGCTCAATTAGGCGCAGCCGTATCTCATCTCCAATCAGCCTTTGATTGTAAGATTCCCCTGACAGCTCCCCATTTCAACTCCTGGGTAGAGAGAAAGGCAAAGTGAGGTCAAAGTTCCTTGCCCAATAATACCACGTTGGCCTCAGCTGGACTGAATTAACCCAACAACTTCAGATCATGGGGCGGTCGTTCTATCCATTGGACCACACACGTGCCCTCAAACTCACTTCTCACAAGTGCCAGACAAGACATTCTTTTCTTTCTGCCAGCAGAAGATTAATCCTGATTTAACCCACCCTCATGCAGTATCCTCATATTCTTATGTGTGTGTATACTCCCATCCATTGTTACACTTCTCAGCTGTTCCTGTTACTGTAAATGCTGAGTTCATGATTCTCATATTTCCATGCATGGCCATGGTCAGTGATATACATACCCTACTGCACCACTAGTGAGAGTGACCTTCCCTGCTGCCTAAAATGAGACTATCTACCACTCCCAAAGGTAGTCTTGGAACAGTTTTTTCTGATCTGTTGGATCAGATTGCAAAATTTTGCTTGACAAATTAAACATGACTAAAGAATGACTTCTATAGCTAATTTATATCCAAAATAAACTTCCAATGTTTAATATACAATTGTGGTAACAGAATTACATTTTGTATTTATATTTAACAACGATAGCATGGAACAATTTCATTAAGCAGACTAATATTTCATGTGTGGTAACAGGCACAACTTTTGTACGGCAATGTATGACAGGTATTACACACATAGTGATTTTGCCTTTGCAACTGGATAGAAGTTGCTCTTTAAAAGGGAAGTTGGAACCTGAAGCTTGGTGTTCCATGTAATGGATTCTACTTTCAAAATACTACCAGATTTTATCAGAAAAAGTAACATGAAACTGAATGTCTTTTGTTTCACAATAAAGTTTGATCATTAATGATTGATGCCTTGCATAGTATTCATTACAATATGTGTTACAAAACTCAATTTGTTGTTTTCAATTTCACAAATTGTGCACTAAAATGCAGAAGATTGTGCTTTTTAAGGACTCGTCTTGTTTTTAATTGGTCCACTTATTTCGTTATGTTAGTGTAGGCCATTGATTCTTCTTACCCTACCGTATGCTTAGCTTACCCTGCGAAGAGAAAACTGATTTAGAGCACATCTTCTGTTGCGTTTGTATCTGATTTTACTTCCAGTCAATTATCTGCAGAGAACCAGCTCAGTTGGTCGGCACTGCCACGGAATGTAAACGATATTACCCCCTCGCCTTTCAGTGAGTACAACGCCAACTTTACCTGAAACAATAACAATGTTGAGTTAAAGGGTTATCTCGGACGCATCGAGGGAAAATGAATGAATTGGAAAGCACTTATTGTTGTAACAAAAGAAGCTCAACTAAAGCAGGTTTGGTTCGTTTAGAGAATCGTTGTCAAGCCTCAATTTGATTGGCAGAAAGGGTTCCCTTCAAAAGCCACTTCTGGCAAAATTTGTGAAACTTTACGGAAGAGGCATAGCGCATAAATGGAAACAAATGGATAATTGTAATTTGTGATTTGGAAACATATCCAAAGATCCTCTATATGTGCCTCTGAGTCAAATTGAAGCATAAAAAATTTCTGAGAGGACAATGGCCACAGCTCGTTAACTAGGCTGGAATGACCCTTTGATTATCCGATACCTTTTGGAGTTTTTACGTTATATATGCCAATCAAGAATGACTTATGCTTCTTTCGGTTATTTGTTCCAGTTTAACAAAGTTTTCATTAGGCTCTGGTAACATTTGCACAACTAAGCAAACCAGTCCGCTTATATTTCATCTTAGTTAAAGACACGACTATCAGTGATTTGCTAAATCAGCAATGCGAAAAAATCAGCAAAATCAGATTTTTGCATGGTGCCGGGTAACAAGTGCAGGTATCCTAGCATACCCGGCAAATGATAAGGCCAGAAACAACCTAATACGGACAGATCGAGATTTTAGTCATGATTGTCCGAACGGACACTTACTACAACACGTATTGAATGGAGAATCGTATCTGTTGGGAACACGGCCGTTTTCTGCTTACCTTTTCTGTCATTCTACAGCTGAAAAGGTAACTTATGAGAATTCTACATACTATATCCTTCACTTGAAGCTAATCCTGCAAAATTAAAATATTTTTCAAATCACTGATAGTGTCCTTAAGAAGTCCCGAGAAGGCCCCAACCCCAGCTCCGCAAATGTCCCGTAATGTTGCCGTGCCATGCAAAATTTAATTATATTATTATTTATAATATGGTAATACTTTTACTAATTAATGTTCAATAGAATAGTTAAATGGTTTCCTGCGCAGTCAATAAAATTATCCGTTTTTTGATGGAGTTGTGTTCTTCTTTCAATGAGGCATTCCATTTGATTTCTTCAAAAATAACCAGCTCCCTTGTAAGTAATCTACTGGGTCCCACTTAAAAAACGTTTTTTTACATACAAATTAGCTTTCGTTACCTTTGCAACTTCCAATCTTTCCCACGAGAAACCAATGAACTTTTATTAATGTCCTGGAAATGTAACTGGATAGATCTTTACTTGCGGGAACCGTCTTTGTTGAGGTGAAGTAATTTTCTATTAACCATAGGTCGTATGGGTAAGGAGTGGAAGAACACCGCTTTTAGCCTTAACACCAGTTGCGCCATCAAATAAAGATACACCGAAATGAGACAGCCAATAAATAGTAAAAGGAAATAGTCAATTAAATAAGGGGGTACCAGTTATAATTTAAAAGATAATTCGATCACAAAAATAAAGGGTACACCGAGAGATAATCACATATTAAAAATGAAAGCTCTGATTTTACTGTTTATTTTCAAAAATATAGTCACATATCAAAGAGTTCCAACCTAAAGGTGCAACGAGAGATTTTGAGGCCACCCAAATATTGTGTCATAATCTTATAAAATGTCCATATAATTAGCACTCATAGATTTCTTGCCTTGTATTTGGCTACAGAAATGTCTTAAAAGAGAGAAAAAAAGGTGATTTCGATTTGCTCATATTTCAATATAAGACATAGCGGCTGAATTTCGTATTTGCTCCTATACGAAATTAGAAATTTCAAAATTTTTTACCAAAGATCCGTTTTCTCCGCTTAATCCCGTTCCAGATGGGAATATTTGATGGAAAGAATTTACATCAGGAGAAAAATCGTACTTTCGAGGTCTTGGGCCACCTGATATGTGAAATCTCTCGTTGCACCTTTAAAGGGGCATTTCGTGATCCACAGCCTCGTCCCCCCGACTTACCTAAAATGTTGATATGTTTATTCATCTGAACCGTTAGCCTTAGTTAATCCACGTGTGCCCAAACGTACGTGCAAATTCGGTCGCATCTGTAAGAAATTCGCAATTTTGTATTTTCTGTCTGTAAACGGACAGAAATTACAGCACAGTAGCCTGGGACCGTGGGAAACAAGCAATTGATCATAACACAAAACCGCAGATCGGGATCAGTCAATTTGAGATCAGGTTTTCTCAAGGATATCTAGTGATAAATTAATAAACAGAATGTGCTGAATCACGAAATGCACCTTTAAAATTACTTCTTTGGTACCAAAGTTGTGAGTTTTTATTTTAACTTTTGTTCCAATACAAAAATCATCCTATATTTTGTATTGAAACATTGTTTGTACTTTCAAGAATTTTCTGTACTGTAACTTACATGCCAAGTATGGAGTAAGAAATCTATTGAGGGTCTAATGAATTCAAAGTAGGCCTATATGATGCAATATGGGTAGCTTGAAATTTCTCGATGTGTCCTGATCCTTAACAGTCAATTGTGTCTGTTGTATATTCAGAGATACATTAATACTGTTTAGACAAACTGACAAATCGTGGTTTGTGATATTCATATTTTTGCCATTACTGATCACTATCTCAAAACATTCATTATAGAAAATCAAACTTCGTAATAAATTTACGGAACCGCGGATTTTTTTGTATTACTCACAGTATCCAATGGTACTGGTATACTTCGCATACTAGTACATGCTTATTGCGACAAAAAGATATAGCCAATTCATCTCAAACTATGAAATTGAAGAGCATTATATGCGCCTATCTTCAATTAGGCGAATATTTAAATTCCAACACCAAATGATACAAATATTATTAACATAGTAATGAATCAAAACAGCCTTTGCAAAGTTTCAATCGGAATTATATCCAGTCTGAAACGGACTGTAATTTAATCATCACAATGACAAACGATTCGAATCAGACATGCATGTGTGTGACTGACAAAGAGACATGGTTTTGGCATATAACTGGGTGGCTATTTTCCAACACAAATCTGGGCGATCTTTATGCAAGCTCTTCAAAACCACCTCCATATTTTTTGTCATGTTTTTTTATACATAAAAAATACATCATTGCGATGATAAATAAAACTCATTATGACAGGTTAGGACCATCCGATATTTCCACAGAGTCGTATTTGATGACACGAAAGTATCCTTCCTCACTCAAAGGCAAGTGGGCATTTCCATAACGGAAGGACTTTCATACGATGTTCTTGGACTTCCGTGCAAAACAAAGATTTCTATTACAATGTCAATATGTTTTATGATCATGTACTCTTTAACACAATTTCATCTACAAATTATTAACAAAACACTTTCGTTGGAAAAAGTTTCCATATATACCCTTTTAAAATCTACAGGAAAATTTTTTTTATTTACTGGCCATACACTAATAAATACTCTAACCCTAGGCCAAATAATGAAAAAAAGAAAAGAATTGTTACCTTTAGAACTTAAGAGGGGTACATACATGTATGGAAAACTCGGCCATACGAAACGTTAAAAGATGTAATGTGGAGTCTGTCTGCGTAGCAGGACTTTTTTTTAAAACCTCAAACCGTGCACTGATCTCTATACATTGGATTGGCAACCTGTCTTCGTACTTGAAGCCACTGTCGGCCATATTGGTAATCTCAAAAGAGACCAAGCAGGCGGTTAAGAGCCGGTCATTTACAAAAATGTGGATAAGCGACATAACTCAAGCTCATTTCAGCGAGTTCAATGTATTTGAAGTTACGGCACGTCCATGGGACGGCTGTCCCTAAAACGGGCACCCAAGACACAACTTTCTGTTATACAAGGTGTCCCGCCCTATTGCGTTGGGTATACCAAGATGGTCTGCCAGTTCTCACTATCTAATAAATTCGAACGTTACGCTGGTGTAGCCAATCCATTGTACCGAGATCAGTAGAACCATACAAACACTGACCCTAACTCAGTACCTACTATACCAACCTTTTTCAGCACGGACACCTGTCAAGTTAGATTCGTTATTAGCATCTGCAACAACAAGAATTGCAAACATTTTATTTCCATCTTCTTTGAATCTGGGCGTATTTCACTGTTATTTTGCAGAACGCTCGTTGATGACATGATATCTGATAAGTACTGATTCATTTCAGTGTCTCTGAAAAATATCACAATGAGATGAAGTCCTTGCTGATGCGAGCTGGCCTGTTGCGATCTTAATAAATGCATGTAGCTGAGTGGGCCTGAGTTCCACTAATCATCAGGTGTGACAAAATTAACCTTGGGAATAATAATAGGGGAGAATATTTGGATCACAATTCAACGTTCAACAGTTCAATTGTTTACGCCTTGTACGTCGTCCACACCGTGCACGTCTTCTGTCAGGGAATGATCAACGTATCAAAATGCATTTGTCCAAACCAGCCCAAACATAACTAGTTTGTCTGCAATAGATGACATCGTCAAACAATACGCGCGCGATGGCAGTACATTTCTTTCTTGGCTTAATAAGTTAATTTAAGCCAATACACGCCCATGTTAATTGGTAAAAGTTTGTTATGATCCAAATTATTGGTCCTGGTCGATTTTAGTAAAGACTCAGGACTTTTTCTTTTATTCTCTATTTGTAGGGTCGAGGTCGGCTATTGTTATCAATATCGTCTATCGGACTGGGCGAACAAGACACTTTTTTCGTCAGTTCCCGGAAGCTTGCATGGTGTAATGCTGTTGATATCATAGACTCACTGTTGATATTCATTACCTGCTATTTTGAGCATCGATATTACACTATTCGCTGACGTCATATAACATGAGATATATCATGCATAATCGGCCACCTACAACGCTTACAACATTACACTGATAGCTACTGATCACTGTGGATAGTCTTTGGTATACGATACTCTGTCATGATCCCACGCGTCATTGCACCAATTGCAAAGGAAAGGGTCCTTCTATAGAAGTTCTTTCTATTGTGCCAATTGTCGGTTTTATACCGGAAATCTGGTTCAATAAGCTTCAATAGAAACAAACTTATTGTTTATCTGTTGTACTCATGCTATACGAATTTCGAGTTGTAAATTAAACTCACGCCAGAATGTACCCTTGTAGACTTTCCTCCAAAAACTCCTACAGAAGTTTCAACTGGAGGCTTGTAGAAGTTTAAACTGCTTCAAAAACAGTGGAAACACTCAAATTCACGCAGGAATCGTCGTCCAGATCGCCGTCTTGACACTCCACTTGCCATGTCCACTCACACATTACATTTCCGCTGATAGGTAATCAAGCTATTAGGGTGCATAAAAATTGCTGGTTTCTCTGTGCCCGGATGTTTCGTATTAAGAAACGGAGGAGATTTTGGCATCACCCAAAACTGCACTGTCAGTGTGTTGTGTGGCGAACCTGCCATATTTCACTAAGGGCGCAACCCTGAGAGTTAACCACAAAAACAAAAGTGGCGTCCAATAAACTAATTCAAGAACATTTGCGATTTGCTGAATCATTTAGAATCTAAAAAAGTTCTGCATATGGAAAATAAAAAACATTGATCAAATACCAGAAAATAAAAGCCTGAGGGAGAAGGACGAGAAAGGAAGTACTAGTATTTGACGTTATGGGAATCACACCAATAAATAATCCCCATAGACTTTGTACATAATGACCTCTCACCAAACTTACTCGGGCATTAAAGCGACTGGTTATTTCAAAACTGGATTTTTTTTTGTTGGGGAAGATTAGGAACATAGCTCTTCAACAAAAATGAAAGTCATAGGATGAAGGCTGATTTTTTTTATTGACAGAGAATCGAAAGATTTGCATTGTTTTCAAAACGTCCATCCCTATAGTTGAATGTTACTAGAAATAAAATTGCACCCAGTTTCCCCAAACCCCAAGAAATTATACAAAATGGCACAGACAAAATCTTACCACCCAAATGGTTTGGTTACTAGTCCACACAGTATGATTCATTGCAAAGTCATTTTAAAGACCACAACTTATCAACAGTTTGTGAATCTTCATTTAGGCAAAGGGGCCATATTTCGGAAGCCAACACTGTTTCTCGCACTGAACGTCGTTATGCTACACCTAGTTTATTCAGTGGTGTGATTCCTACACTCATTGGGCCAATATAGTGACTAAAACCGTAATAATAGTATTTTCAAACTCGAGAACAGAGGTTTTGACAGCAAGTTTGATTTCATATGTTGCTCAGATCTAAAGTTATAGGACAAAATCATTTACAACCGAATCGCGGCCATTTTGAAATCCAAGATGGTGACCATACGTATGTAGCTATAAACAAATGATATTTATGAACTACTTGGTATATATTCAGAATGTAGGTTTTGAAAACCCTTTGGAAATGGCTGCCATTTTGAAATCCAAGATTGATATAAAAATGTCATCAATACTTTTCTAAAACCTGGATGATGCATATTTTATCCTTGGAGAGTGTTGTATTCTTTTTATTTAAAACACACTCCATATACATCAAATATGGTTGACAAATCACCTTTAAATGATAAATCATGTCGTAATGATAAATTATTCCCAAATGACATCTGGAGGCAATAACACCATTCTTGATAACACAAATTTAACAAGAATGTTTGAAACAAAGTTCTATAGATGCAAATCTAACTTTGAAGCAACATATTGATCATGGTATTTCATAAACAATATCACGAAATATTGAAATGTTAAATTTAAGCTGAAATATTATGTACTAGAACGTATTTTACGTTCTTTATACTGTTACTATAATAGTCATTATAGAAGCCATACGGCGCCATTATTTTCAGATATTCTTAAAATTTTTGATATGTATAATTGGAATTGGGGTATTTATGTATAAGTAGAGCACAGATCAGTTGCCAACTACCTTTAATGGAAGTTCTAATGGATACTTTACTATAGACCCTCTGGCGTCCACTATTTCCACACAAGAAACAAATATAACTCAAAAAAAAAAAAAAAAAAAACGTTATAAATTTGTGACGTTGTCAATCAAATACTTGCCAAGCAAACGTACTTAGGTCAGTTACATTTATACAGTGAATCATGTAGTTTGTGCGAAATAACTTTTGTAACTAAGTGCTCAACATGTAGCAATCCATTCAACCTGTGAAATATTTTTACGATAATCCATTAGCTTCCATTTCATCAATAATCAATCAGCGGTCATTTTGCTTGTGGAAGCACATTATTCTTTAGTTTAAATGCACTATCAGTGATTTGCTAAATCAGAAAATCCAAAAAAAATCATCAAAAATCAGATTTTTGCATGTTTGTAACAAGCGTAGGTATCCTATCAGTTATAAGACCAAAAACTATCTAATAAGGACAAATCGGAAATTTAGTCATTAGTGCCCGTACGGACACTACTACAGCACTTAATTGAATGGAGATTCATATCTTTGAATACTGCTGTTTTCTTCTTTTTCTATAAATTTTTCAATTGCAAAAAATAACTTATGAGAATGGGCTATTCCAGAAAAAAATGCCCCCCCTATAGAGGGCAAAAATTTTTGTTCACAAAATATCTGGAATTCCTGGCTATCCTTCCATGAATTATCTGGAATTCCAGACGCTACCTTCCGTAAATTCCAGGAATTCCTAGACTACCAATGTAAAAAAAACATGGAATTCCCAGAGGATTATGGTTATGGGTATAGAGGGCGTTGAAAATATTGATTTTTTTCAGGAATTTTCCTCTGAAAATCGTAAAAACACTGGAATTCCGTCACCCTCTATACCTAAAATGGCTGGAATTCCCACCCCGTATTAGACATAAAATCAGGACATTCAGCTTTCAAAAGTGACAAAAAGTCTGGAATTCCGGCGCCCTCTATAGAGGGGGGGGGGGGCATTTTTTCTGGAATAGCCCAATGGCGGATCCAAGGGAGCCGTCGTCCCTCCCCCAACTCGCCGAAAAAAATCAATGCGACAATGATACTTAGCCTACTTTATACTTTATACGGAAAATACTTTGTAACCCATAAAATTTCAAAATTTTTCGCGCTATCGCGAGGTAAAAGGTGCAACAAGAGATTTCACATAACGGGTGTCCCGAAAAATATGAAAATTCTGATTTCTGCACTAATGTAAAGGCTTTCTATCAAAAAATGTCTCCATGTGAAATGACTAATCTGAGATTTTCTTTGGTACAAAAATTGTGAAATTTCGAACTGACTATGTTTTACAGCCCATGTTTTACATTAAAATTAAGCAAATCAAAATCTTATCTATATGAAATCTTTTTTTTTTTTTTTTTTTTATAGCCCAATTCTACAGACTTATCTTTCAATTTCAAGCTGTTCCTGCAAATTAAAATATTTGACTCTTTCCGATGGATCACTGAAGTCTCACCTACTTACATTGTAAGTTTAAATTTACTGTTTTGGCCAACCACACTGTTTACTTTTTTATGTGCAATAAGGAAAAACCTGACAAATGTTATAATTTAACTGGTAAAAATATTGAATATAAGAACAGAATTTGCCGTGATTGGGGGTGGGGTTGAATTACATAACAAATGGTGTTAAATACAAAATAAGATCTGATTTATGTAAACCCAGCTAGCGCCAGTTCAAATATGGAATTTTGTTTCATTGAAATAGAAAAGAGTGTTAGCAAGAATGCAGGGCGCATACTGCAATTCACGATTAGCAGATATTGAGCCAAATAAATTTCATATTATAAGTAGAGAGAAAGCGGAAAGTTACATATGGGTGAATTAACAAAATAATTTTCCGATCGCGCTGTGAGAAATGCTGGACCAAAATTGTGGAATCCTTTGGACAATAATATCAAGTTGTGTAAAAATACTAAGTGTTTTAGAAATCAACTCAAATCTATACTTATCATGCATAGCTGAATATGAATGAGTTTTGTTGGGTCATGTCTTGTTTTGTGTGTATGTGTGCATTTTATTTGGTTTGTATGCAACTTTCTAGGTTTTAAGGAATGATCGCATCTGGATCTGGTCTTATTGGCCTCTCAATAATCTCCTCAATATCATTGGTTTTGTGCCTTTGTAGGATTTAGGTGATGATATTGGAATGAATTTGAAAGTTGAAAAGTTGCCGTATTTTCAGACCAATCTATACGAACGTTTGGACCTATTGGAACTCATTCAATCAAACACTGAAGCAATCAAATTCAGTTAAAGGCACTGTCAGTGATTTGCTAAATCAGACAATTTAAAAACTCATGACATTATTATGATATTATTTTGGGGTGTTTCATTTCCGTATTCTTTATGTGTAACTTATGTTTAGGGGTCGCCTCTGGCTTTTTTGGCCATCTCTTCCGCACGCGGTAGTTTTTGACCACCACCCATGCCAGGAGCAGGTCTCCCTCATTAACCTCAAAGGGCAGCTATTATTATCTTCTTTTTGGACTAAGAATTTTCCCCTCTAACCTGAAAAAATAATGAATATTTTATATATTTTAAAAGAGGCAGTAGCGAGATTCGAACCCAAACCACTATATCATGAGGTTAGCTACCTAAACCACAAGACCAGCGAGTATTGGTGTGCCAGATTTGCAATTCTAATCCTTGATAACATTTACGGAATAAATCGCTACTGCTATTTTGGTCAGCACTAAATTATAATGAATAGCTCCGCTCTGGAACGGTGCCACAACCTATGCTCCAGGAGCATGAGTGGTGGTCAAAATCTCACACTTGCATCTCTTCCAAAATTGTGTTTCTAGAAATGTCTTTTGTGTTTATTGATGTATATAATTTTTATATTATGGAAATAAAGTTGATTGAATGTCCAGCAAAGAAAATATTCAAATTAAAATGAACGCAAGCTACAATCACTTAAATACACTATCAGTGATTTGCTAAACCAGAAAATTTAAAAATTAATCAAAAAACAAATTACTGAATGTCTCTAACAAGTACGAGTATCCTAACAACATACCCTACCCTGCAAATGATAAGACCAAAAGCAACTTAATATATAAGGACAAAATCTGATATTTTGGTCATTACTGTCCGTTCGGACTCTTACTACAACACGTAATCGCTCGTAATTGAATGGAGATTCATGTCTTTGAACACTGCTATTTTAATTTCTTCCTTTTCTGTCAATTTTTCAGTTGAAAAAAATACCCAAAAAAAAATAATATTTTAACTCTTTAAGGTGGCTCACTGATATAGCGTCTTTAAATTTATTTGAGATTAATATTTATGTTATAGTATGAATACTGCAGGAGAAATCAATATACGTTTTATTGATTATTAATTAATTGTACATCTGGCATGCTTTTTGGCAGATTTTGAAAGGCATGCAGTCAACAAATCACATATTATTCCTCATCTGTTGCTTAACCCTAAAAGAGCCGGGCTTTTTGGACCCATCTCCGCCGGGGGGGGGGGGGGATTCCCCTATCTCGGAAACGGAGTGATGACTATCATATGTGTGGTACCAATGGATAGCTATGACCCTCCCGAGTCCATTGATACCAAAAAAAAAAGTACAAACATACCTTGTATGACGTGACGTCAAACATGACGTCATGCAAAAATGCGAAAAATCTAAACAAATCGCAAAATTCATGGTTTTTCGCCATTTTTCAAGCAAAAGTTGGATTTTTTTGGCCATGATGGGTGTCAAAGTATGCACACACATATGCTCTTACTACAAATAAATCAAATAAATAAGATAAACATAGTGTAACTGTATCCTTAGCACAAAAAACTGGATTTCTGCTCTATGTTGTGTAATTTTTAAATCGAGCGCAAGGCTTCAAAGAAAAAAGTCATGCAGTTTCGGCGTGAAAAAATAACAAATAGGTGAGATACGACAAAAAATGTCGAGGGGGCGGATTCCGCCCCTCCCCCGGGCCTTTTAAGGTTAAGATATCGATCTGACAGGTGTTATTCTGCACTAAAATAAACTTTCTTTGTGCTACTTAGAAAGTGTGTGTAAGTAAACTAATTTGCCGCTGTTATTCAATTTTGTGTTTTCATCCCATTTACTGAATTAAGGGTATTAACGAAAAACGTAACTTAAAATGTGAATAGTAACAATGACACAATTTACTTGAATCAACTAAACACAAATGTAGACCCAAGTACAAATATTAAGTTGACAATGTACCTCAATGAAGATAAAAAAATGTAAAAAGTTACTTAGAACTTTACTTACGTTATATTAGTTACCAATACCTAAATTTACTTCTTGTTGTACACTCACATTTATTGTAAGTTAAATAGAATTGCAAAACTGCAGTGTAATTATATAGATATAATCATGTGACTTTGACGAGCTGATCCTGTAATTCCAACAAAATGATTAAGTTTATAATAAGCAACTGTTGATAAAAAAAAATGAGTAGATTTCAATGTGCTAATATTAAATGACCGTTATTGGAAATTCTATTACCTCTGCTGCCCATTATTGAAAATGCAGCATTCTGATTGGTCAGTTTACTGCCCATTATTCAGCAATAATGGGTCGCCAATGCATTTTCTTATTAAATGAAGCTGTTTTAGGTAATAGAATCGAAATAAAGGGTTTGCAGTGTCATGTATGGGCTCATAATGTATCCTCGGCCAGAAAAACTTTCAAATAATGGGCTCGGCTGCGCCTCGCCCATTATTTAGTTTTTTCTGACCTCGGACACTTTATTCACCCATAAATGACACTGGAAACCCTTTATTTCTTAATTACACTGTTTTGCAAAGAGGTTAATCCACTAACCTTGACGGATTTTGACGTCATAATTTTCCTCTAAATTTCATGGAAATTAACTCGATCTTTTGAACCAAAGGTTTAAAGGGACATAATGGCTGGAAAAAGATTGACTATAATGACAAGGACCTTACTGAAATCACTTTCCACGAGTTTGAAAACAATTTGGATGCCATTCTTAAAACAGTAAACAGGAAGAGTTCCGGTGGGGGGGGTGGGCACAGTTTGTGGCAATTCTGAACAGAAAAGCAAAGGTGTTCACATCCCTATTCCCTGACAGAATTTACAAGCTTTTACAGTGTTATCTAGCAATGTTTCGCGGACACAATTCAAAAGCATTCAGAAGCTTTCAGGCGCTGGGATTCAGGCATGTACGAAGATATTGATCTGGCAGTGAAAGATGGAGTACCGGATTAGCACATTGGCCTACAATAGCAATGGTCTAGTGAGCTGATGACAATGCTTTTCAAGTTTGGTAAATGCTAGCATAGGCTAAGTCAGCAGCCTTGTTCCAGAAAATTGCCACAAACTGCCCACCCCCCTGGCTCCCCCCCTTCATGTTTTTACTGTTTTTCACCTGTTTACAGAATGTAACATCCAATTGTTTTTAAACCGTGGAAGTGATTGCAGTAAGTGTCATTTTTCAGTATGTCACATTTTTTTTTCATGCCATTTGTTACCTTAAGAGTTGATTTTGTAAGTCACGTGAGACAGCGACTGCGATAGCACAATGACACGTAGAGCGCAGCTCGCAGGCTGTAGCAGTTCCCCAAAATGCCCAAATCGGAGCAGATGGTGTCCTATCCCCCTGCCTTCCATAGTGTCCGTAAAAAAAAAAAAAAAAAAAATCAAAATGGGCGCTTGTACCATGGGAGTGAAATTTTTTCGCCCAAATCTCTCGTAATCAGTCTTCAAAGAACTTAATTAGGGGATTTTGCACTGGGAAGAAACAGGTACAAAGTAGAAATGCAACGTATATTTTTATAGGCCTGCATCAACATGAACTCTTTTTAAAATTCATGAATTTGTCCCCAATTTGGAAAGAATTCTGTTAACACCCTTCGAATTCGGCAACGTTGTCTCGTTGCAACGAGTGATTTGGGCATCCATTACGGCGGTCCGGTAAGTACGTATATCCTGTTTCTAAAATTAAAAAAAAAAGTTGGTGCAGCGTTTGAAAATTCTCAAGACTGGAATAATACCGAAAGGCATTGTGGGAAAAGGATGCGGCCCGTAGCGATTGCGTGTTAACTTTTCCGTGTTTGCGAGCACCGAAGTACCCGACAAAAACGTTCAATTTTCTCGCTAGGTTCTATAGGTTCAGACCCAATTACGATACATATCCAAAACAAAACATAGTAACGGACCCTCTGATGCAAAATAGAACCCCTTCGTTTTCCGGAGATATTTGAGATTTACGTTTCATTGCCGTGCATTCGCTATGACGGACTGATAACATTAATCTCTCGCGCAGTACTAATTTAGATAATATCTTTTGAAGTCTGTGACACAGACTACACACTTTCCGGACCGCCGTAGGCATCCATGTAGTGATTTCGTTCTGTCGGTCGCTGTGATGTCACAAATTGGAATTCTGCCACCTGATTGGTCAATTACGGCTCTTCCAAGTTACTCCCTGCTGGAGTGAAAGATTACCTTTGGAGTGAATGATAAGTCAACAAAATGCGCTTTGCAGCAAAATTACTCACCAGTCACTGAAATGATATCATCAAAAATTATATCCTGCTGCTGTATCTCAAGCAAGAAAATATCTTGAGATCAGATCAAAAATTGATAAGAAAACTTCCAGTACTCCATAGACGGTCCATAATAAGTTTCACGGCAGTCGCAGAGAGTGTATGTCATGTGTGCCAAATTCAACAACTGCGACCGACAGAATAGATAAGACCCCCAATAGATTTCTGGAAAGAATTTAGTATTCTGCCACAAGCCTACATGCATCGCTCGAATTTTCTCCCCATATCACTAGTACTAGTAGTACTAGACTCAGCTTCCAGTCTGATATAAAATATCATTCAGACTCAGAGACTGGGTTTGACGGCTATTTAACAAGTGGCGAAAGCGGACCGACCTATATCAGACAAAAATCTTGTATATTTATACAATTGCCGCAATACTTACCTGTGCGATCTTCTTCTTGTATTCCTGTCATCCTTTGTATCTAAGGCACTGGAATTGTAACATATTTAATCAATTTTGTGCACGCAAACTCCCAGTCGAATGATCAAACGTGTTGTTGCTCTGAAATAGCAGTTCTCCAGTGTTGCTAACCAAAATTCAGTTAGGCGTGAACCCGTGCGGCACTAGTGGTGGGGAAAATGTAGCCCAATCATTTGTTTCTAATGTGACAAAAAACACAGCTCCGCCGAGTCCTGCCGAAAATGGCGCTTTGAGAGCACTATTTGATGGTCAAAAGTAGCCCAATTGGGCGTGTAAAGCAATCATAGCAACCTCAACAGCTGCGGTGACAAGTGTGATCTCAGCTGATTTTCTTCATCGTTTGACATATAACGCACGGAAGGTACGTTGTGCTGTGAGCAGCACGATGGATTGTGTTGCAAAGAGGCTGCATAATGTGACGTCAAACTTATCAACGATAAACAAAATGTCCGGCGTGTCTGCAATATTGTTGTGATTTGTTACTGCTCAAAACTTCACGAATTTACACTACCTCTGAGTCCAGAAAATTAATTCTAAGGACTTTTTAACCCAGTGGAGAGTCCATATATTGCACCAAAAGAGAAATTTGGAAGGTAATGTCTCAAAATGTTGGGTAAAATGAACTTTCTAAATAGAAAGTTCTCACAGGATTCACATAGCGTAAGGAAAGTGTGATTCTAAGCTATATCACTTTCTAATAAAAGAGGGCGACCCTTTTGATGGGGGTAGAGTAAAAATGGGGGGTGGTATGTTTGTAGTCCCAACAGTGACTCTTCTATAAGGCTAATGAAAGTTGATTCCCAGTTTCCCGTTTCCCGACTCCGGTCAGAAAGAAATGCCGATCAAATAATTCATTATTTCCAAATAATTCATTATTTCATATTTTCTAACTGTTAAAGACAAAAACGATTGTTTTAACGTGATCTTACTCACGAATGATGCATTTTAAGCACTGTTTACGATGACAGGGGGGTAGAAGAATCGGAAACATCCATTTTCTAAGATCAATAACCAATTTACGTTGGTTCCCGACTCCTTACCTACTCACCACTGGCGAGTGCCAAATTGTGTAAAAACGTTTTTCTATGGAGTGTGAACTGCGCACTATGATGAGATTGCGATTTATTCCGTATTGAAATACGTGTTTACACAATTTGGAACTCGACGACCCTCTACTTCCGTGTGTGTTTTCTATTAAACCACCGATTGATCGATTGACTATAGGTAGTCTTTGCAAAATGCTGCGTGAACTATGATTTAAATGGATATACCACACGGTGCATTGACTCGAGACTAGGTTTAGTCTCTCCGACAGGCTGCATATCAACCACGTCAATTGACGAAGTTTACACTTACAGCCTGTAAATAAAAAGGCTAGACTAGGTTGAAATGGGAATTTCTACCGTGCACTGGGTAACACGCTATATTTAGCACGTTGCAAAATAAATGATATAGGAAATCGAAGGTTTTCATAAATATATATTGAAAAATAAATTTACATTTAGATAAATACATGATATTTCCGCAGAAATTCACGGTGTCATTTATTTGTTTAGCACGTGTACCCTGCTATGAAATAAATCAAGGACCACCATGTGTACGTTCTATACCTGTCATTTTCGTTCATTTGTCCATGTGTTTTTTTTTTCGTCCGGGTTTTTTAAAACTTTATTTACGTTTATTTACGGAGTCATGTTGGTGCAAATGAAAATAGAGGAGGAAGGGAAGGTATTGTTTGCATGTACATGTATTGTAGTTGGCAAAATTGTGTTCAAGAAAACTGTGTGTCATGCAAACAACATTTCTAAAGAAGTGCTTTATCAAAGGACTTCTATGTGTACCAAAGTTTATTTAAATGAAGCCTGGTCATAAGTATGTGTTTCGTGCCTCAAAACAAAGCATACTGCAGTTAACTTGGCATCAATAATGAAAATCTGAAAATAATGAATAATGAATAATATAATGAAACATTCCCCACTCAGTCATGAAAAAATGAAACGGGAAACTGGGAATCAACTTTCATTAGCCTAAAGAGTCACACACACTACCATTGCAACTGAGTGTACATGAAATTGAATTTTTTCATGAAGATTTAGACCACAAAGTGCACTTCTATACTGCTAAAATTACCTTGCATGTGTTCTCCTTACATTATATATAGAACTTGGATATTGTGAGTAATTATTGCAGGCTTTCATCATTTTCATAGAAATGAGGTGAAAATTTTTGCTCCATCCACACTCAATGGGAATTTCATTGACATCGACTTCCTATGGCAGTGTGTGGGACTAGTATTTTTGTGGGGTTTATACTAAAAAATGAAAAAAAGATCATGCAAAAAAATGTTCGCAATAACTGTTACGTGTCTTTCCACCTACTGCTTCTCTTATATCTATTCCACGCTCCAGGTACTGTCTATACATCCGCAATCTTACTCTATTGTGCTATATTACACTTATTAACTACTAACATTTCTATGATTCCCGCCGGACTCGAACTGGGACCGTTTCTCAAGAGTCTCCGTATATCCATTAGACCAATGGTGCGGGAGAATGGTTGTGGATGGAAATACACTGTCTATCTAAGATGTGCTAATCCACCTTTCACTTGCAAGATCAATATCTTACTTCAGTACAAAACTGAAGTTTCCTAATGTCTGATCCAAGCATTGTTTTAAAAAAACATGTTAGATACACTGTAAATTCTGGCATGATGTCAACGCATTGATTTCCGTGGCGGAATCACTGTCAACTATGCTGGTTGTACTGTTTTTACAGAAGTAAAATCCAATTGTTTTCAAATTCTAATTGTGAAAGTGATTTCAGTAAGGGCTCATTTCATTGTCTTACTGCCCAGTGTCCTTTACGACAGATCAAAGTCCATGCAATTTGTAAAATTTGATGTGATGAGAAAGTGCACGGAATAATGAGGGAGGGCGAGACCTGGAAGGATTATTTCTTTAGCCAATTAAATGGAGACAGGCCATCAATCCTAATTCAGCTGTTTGTTAGAGCTTGTGATCCATTGCTGTGATTTGTTTATGTATTTTGCCTCTTGCTTGATAATGGAAACAAGACCGTACAAAAGACAGCAGTAAACTGGGATAGCGACCGGGGGGGGGGGGGGGGGGGGGGGGGCAGGGGCAGGGGTAGGCATATGGTTGGTAAGAGTGACAGAAGACATGCCAACATATAGGGGGTATTTGGGTGAGAGACTGCCAAGGTGCCCATAAAGGATTATTTGAGAACAAATTGCTTAAATTTTCAAAAAAAAAATGGGGTATTGGGTATTTGAGTGACAACGATACAGAAAATGTGGTCTTAGCCTTACGTATGATCACCTTCAAAATGGGAGTGCCTCCGGGGTCGCAAATACCAGGCAATATGAAACTGAATAATTATATGAATTGTAGCATCTGTATAGTCCAATGATGGCCAAAATTTAGCCAGTAAAGGACAGTGACATACACGTCAAACACATCCAGGTTTGTAACTTTCAAACTGAAACATGTTAGCACAATGGTTAAATACGGTTGCAGTGTTTGGGCTACGAGATGTGGAAGCTTGTTGGCACCGTCTTCTGCAAAGCAGAGTGGTACCGGTACATAAAGGAATACTTTGGTAGTTGGGTGTCTAACCGATAACACATATCTGTATAACCGATTACAGATTTTAAAATTCAAAATCGGTTCATCTGATTCCTATTCCGATTTTTTTCTGTGTACTTTTTTTGCGTTATCATCGGTTTTTGACAGCCAAAAGCCTGACAGAAAGTTCAGAAAGTAGCAGATGCATTTAAGGTGCTTGTTCCGATTTATATTTGTAATTGTGTTTCTGTAACTTGATAGAAAGCGTGTAACTTTGCACATTACACCCATCAAGTAACGTGGGAAAAGGAAACAAACTTGCGGTTTTGACGGTAAAAGCAATAACGCATATTTAAATAATGAATTAAAAAAAATACTGTGCTAATATTGATGGTTAACCACTAAAACGGCCGTTTCTGTTTATATCTTGGATGAATGAAATGTGATTTGAGGCGGGGCTCACTTCAGGACGCACAATGACGGAAAAAATACGCCTTCATCTGATAGCAAAATCGATACTACTTCCCGGGTAAATCAGGGGGGGATCCCAAAGATCGATCGGAACATGCACCTTTAGTAAACCACTAAAATGGCGACGAAAACACATGTAGTAAAGTTAGGACAACATACACACATGTGTACATAAAATAATAAATTATTTTTTTCAGTTTCGATTTATTTTAACCGTTTGGCCATCCGTTTGGAACAATTTGAATTCAAGTTTTTTTTTTTTTTTTTTTTTTTTTTTTTTTTTTTTTTTTTTAAAATCAGTAAAAAACATTTAGAATTTACCGCATACCGATAAGGTCATATCGGCCCGATTTCAAGAATTAAAGAATAATATCGGTTATCCATAGTAGGTTGTGTGGTGTGGGGTAAGCGTTAACCCAAGCTTGCTTTTTGCACTATACTCTTTTACCCAAAACCACCCTGAGGGTTCGGGGTTTAGAAGTGGGCCCGATGTTTTCCCTGCATGTCGTTTAAAAGGCCGACTAAAACCTCTAAAATGGGGCCCCCAATGCGGGGTCGGGGTTAGAATTGGCCCGATGTGTTCCCGTGCATGTCATAAAAGGCGACTATACTAAACTCTAAGAAAAGGGCAATCGTCTGTTATTTGAAATGACGGGTTTATTTAAAATTTAGGATTATATAAAATGTGTACTTAATTCGACTGTGTAATTGTATTATTAAGATGTTCAGTTGTATACTCATTTAAGTACATGTAGCTTAAAAATCATATTAACATTGGAAAAAAAAACAATTTATCAATTTTACATTTGTAAATAGTAGCCAACCTATTTATTTTTTTGTAATAGAAATAGTAGCATGTATTAGGGATTTACTGGATTAGAATTGTGATGTAATGTAAAATCTATCAGTTTGCGCATAATGCCCAAGTGTTATTGGAGCCATTTATAAAGTACATGTATGAGACAATATTATTTGGTCTGTTTGTAAGGGGATCTAATGTCGACATGTTTGATGTGATTGTCGATATCTGTATTTGAAGTTGAAAAGTTTTTACTTGGTACATGATGAGTGATGACCTTTGTCATCAGTCTATGATGGGTCTAGTTGATAAAATTTCGTCGATATCGCTTTGAACTTGTTTTATGGCTGCAAGTTTTCTAAGTGTATCTTTGCCATTAGTTGGTTTATCTTGTTTTATACATTGGATAGGTGATGTCTGGTTCATCTACGTATGAGGTGTATCATTTTGTAATTGTTAATGTAATTCTGAATTGAAAAAATGAACGTTTGAAAAATATGCGTTTGTTTTTTTTATATTAATGTTAAAATGACAAATGTATGTAATGACACGATTATTAATACAATGTGTTGAGTTGTTTGTTAAATTTAAACTCAATCACTCCTTTTAACCCATAAAATTAACCATACTAAAATCAGAGGAAATATGGCACAAGACTAATCTGTTTATATAACCCAGACCGAAACCCTGATGACTTTATAGTGTGGTTTGTAATCAATGTAAAACGTTTCCCTGAGGATTTTGGTGCTACAATTCTAAATTTTCTTGCTGTTTTTTATTCAATAGGGGGAACCAGACTGTCAGAAACATGATGGGGTTAAATTTTCAGATGCGTCCCCTTCTTAAAGGGAAAAATGTTAGTAAGGTCCCGTGAAATTTGAATTGAGTGCAGGATTGTGTGGCATGACATTATAACATGTTGTCATTAATAAGGATTAGAAAAGTATATTTGCTTCAACAGGTAGTTTCTCACCTAGTTAAAAGGTGCAATGAGAGATTTCACAAATCAGAGGTTGTCCATAAAAAAATCAAAAGTACTGAGTTCTGCCTGATTGTAAGCTTTCAATCAAAGGCATCTCCCCCTCTGAAAGGATTTTTTTATTATTAAGCTGGGAAAGAAACGTTATATTGGTACAAAAAAAAATTTAAAATTTGACAATATATATCTAATTTCGTTTTTATGGAGCAAATATAAGAAATTAGCCTATGTGGACATTGAAAATAAGCAAAACAAAATCACCTTTTTTTTTTCTTCGCTTTTTAAACTTTCGTGCCAAAGACAAGGTAAAAATCTATTGAGTGTCTAGGGGTGCAAATTTCACGGGAGGAATTTTCGACGCGGAAAAAATTTCCATGGCAATTTTGCGGAAAATAAGCGAATTAATTTTGGGAATTTTAGGAAATTTTCGCGGAATTTTCAAAACAAATCTTTTGAAATTTATCTGAACTATTTTGCTCAGATTAGGATATTACTCTAAACAACTGAAATGCTACAGAAGAACATACAAGCAAAGCATGTTTCAAACAACTGAGAAAATACCATCAACCCTTTACAAAAATAATACACGTTTGGGTCAGTTGATTCTCTATTCTATCACTCACTGGTCTTGTAGTTTGTATTCTCTTCAAAATCAACTTCAACTTAAATGGTTTTGACTGCTTGCTGTAACAACAAGCATGAACATTTTCAGTGAAAATTCAGCCACTTTAACTGATCTCATATTTTTTTGGAAATCCAAATTTCCACAATTTGTTTTTATTTGTAGCCCATTTTGGGCTGATTTAATGTGCATATGATCAACCCAAAATGCCTAAGTATTGATTAGGGTATACAATGCTATCAAAACAATGACATTAAACAGCTGTGCTCCAAATGTCTCTAACACACAAATGCATTTAAATATATAGTCCAACAGAAACAAGACCTTTACAAATATTTTTTTTTCATGGGGACAAAATGTTTTAAAATGTTTCAAACTTTAATAAATACCAAAATTGAAAATTCCCGAAAATTCCCAATATTCCCGAGCCCTTCAAAATTCCCGGAAAGTTTCCGGCAAAGTTTCCAAAATTCCCAGAAACTTTCCACCCCTTTGCAACCCTATGAGTGTCTAAGCTATATAGAATTACTATTATGACACAATATTTGGGTGTCTCAAAATCTCTTGTTGCACCTTTAAAGAGCTATAGCCCCATAATGGTTCAAGGTCATCCTGGGGTAAAATTTACCCAATGCTCAGATTTTGTTGAAACTGGTGATAAGTTGTTTATATTGTCTCATAGGATCCAAAGATGTATTATTTTACAGTGTGTGATGTCTGGTTGGCTAATTGCATTGCAAAATGTAGCAAGGGTCTACATGGTCTATGGGGGTCATCAATTTTTTTCCTGAATGTTGCAATGGTGATATCACCAAATCAGTTAAAATGCATTTTCTGTTTCAGTATGACAAGAGGAATCATTTGACACCACTTCCAACAACATCGGAGCACTACCCCCAGCGTGACCACAATTAAACACAATTGACTCGATTTTAAATTTTTCCCTGTACTAACATTTCCTCTCTTGAAGAAGGGGGCAGCAGTCCAAAAATTTGATCCCCATCATTTTCTGACAGTTTAGTAGTAGTAGTAGTAGTAGTAGTAAAATCAAAGTTTTAAATCTGGTTTTGTCCCCTGAACGAGGGGTAGCCGGATTCGCCTCACACTCGCAGCAACCGCCCTTACACCCTCCTTCCACTTCACCCGATTCAATGCATCCTCCACCCCTCCTCCTCTCCTCCTCCACTTGCTTCTTCCAAGTCTTCTTTGGACGTCCTCTCCTCCTCAAACCTCGCACCTCAAACTCAAAAGCCTTCTTAAAATATGCCCTATTGAAACCCAAACAGCAACAAAACTCAATTTTAGCACGAAAATCCTACAGGAATACACACCAAACCACACTATGTGACATTGACTCCATTCACAAACTTCAATGGTAGCCAATGGGGAATGCTGTATTATTTGTGTTCCAAATGTTTTGAATTTTGATTAAATTTCAAGCATGCACAAGCCCATCAGTTGTGCTCAGTATTACAGTTATGGATTATACTGTTTACATGCAAGTTCTAATCATCACACATGTCAGTATGCGGGATGCCATTGCAGGCCATACTCCTCCATGCCAGAAGTAACAAATTTTGCAGTCCCTGATTTACCTGGAATGTGGCAGGCAACTTTTAAATTTTAACTAAATTAAGTGTAAATGTGTTTAAATCTTGAATCTTTGTATGCCAAAAAATACAAACCTGTTGCAAATTCAATCTGAAACAGTGTTTAAAACTGAACGAATGTTAAAAGTAGTTTTCATTTTACTTTCTTTCTTGCCTGGTAGGTCCAATGTAACTATGGACCAGGACTAAGTCTTAAAGAGAAAATACAGGAGAAACTGAAAATTTTGTGTTCATAAAATTCTGGCAACCCTGTATGTGATAGACCAATAACTGTCAATCACAACATTCACCTGACACTAATAAGTGAAACTCTTGTTACTTTCTTCACAGGACCAGCCCAGATGTATCTTCTCAGGAATTCAACCCACAGGCATCCCTCACATCGGTAACTACCTCGGAGCAATTCAAAGATGGGTCAAGATGCAGGAGAACATCCACGACACCATCATCCTTAGCATCGTAGATTTGCATTCAATAACTCTGCCTCAGGATCCTGCTGTATTACTTCAAAGCATCTATGATATGGTAGCTGTTCTTATAGCTTGTGGAATTGACCCACAGAGGACGATTGTCTTTCAGCAGTCAAGTGTAAGAGTTTTTTTAACAGAAAAATGAAAACAAGATGAAATAATAAAACTGATGCAGTCTTATAACTCTACAATCATAGTTAAAAACTTCATCAAGTAATAAAAGACCTATATCCATTGAACTGACCATCACCTGTTTTGACAGCACATTTTGTGTAGATATCTTTACGAAAAAGATCAAGTGTAGATACTGACCCCATACTGTCCCCATAATATCACACATTTATGTCATGGTTATTTCTTTCTTTTGCAGGCAGATTTACTGTAATTTCAACAATATTTACTTTGGAAGTAAATTAGAAACTCTTGTCTGTACACACAGCAGAATCTCTTGTCAACTGTTAGTTCCAGTAGCTGAAACCAGAGTGTCGACATCAGCATGCATGAACATTGTACGTTAATATCATTGAACGGCCTTCAGTACCGTAGACAAAGGAGCAACATACAAATTAGTATTAGAGGCACAATTTGTTGATGTGCACTCCTTTACTTGTTTACCCAAATATTTTCATGTGCAAATATCATTTCAAACATGCACTCTTGACGCTCTTGTACATTTCCTGATATTTGACTTGGGAGAGATAAAATTCATCAAAATCCAAGGGACTTATGAATTTCTTGTATCAATATTTTTTATGAACAAATTTTACCGCATGCACAATAGAACAGCAGGATGTTCTCCAACGAAGATGTTTTTGTCAGGTGTTTATTTACTCCCTTCAGCTTAATTTTATGTTGTTAAGAAATTAGACTATCATTATTTATTTAAGGAAATCCATTCATTGTGCTGCAATTTGTGCAAATCAATTCCTTCACAAAGGATGATTATGCCCACAGGCCTCCACCTCAGCCCATAGACATGCAGAGCCATATTTATAAGCACGCCCTTATGAGCACAACCTTGACCCCAAATTTTGAGTGAGACAACATACGTTGGACTTGCATTCCAAACAGGAATTTCATCCATTTACCTGGTAAGACTGTTTTGAAAGCCTGAAACTGCAACATGTGTTCAGAAGAGATAATGAAGATTCACCAA
This sequence comes from Ophioderma brevispina, assembly GCA_023653785.1. Classification (NCBI taxonomy): domain Eukaryota; kingdom Metazoa; phylum Echinodermata; class Ophiuroidea; order Amphilepidida; family Ophiodermatidae; genus Ophioderma; species Ophioderma brevispina. The sequence goes on along the minus strand of JAMKCH010047604.1, from coordinate 9,973 downwards.
AGCCCAAAATAATATTGGTAAAGTGGTAATAATTTTGTAAATCATTGGTGAAATTCTTGCATTCTAGTTTATATGTTGCTCCTCTGTCTAAGGTACTGGATCCAAAGGACTGGTCACTGGTTAATTATAATGTGCAGTGTTCATGATAATGTTGACCCTCTGGTTTTAGTTACTGGAACAAGTCTACTGTTTGACTGAAATTAAGAGATCTATGTCTACTTGCTGTCAAGTATATATTAGCCCTTAGAATTAGGCTGATTTGATTAGATAGATTTGCTCATTGAATGTCACAACATGAGATAGCCCTCTAATGAAAATAGTGCTTCTATCTCTGTGTAAAAAAACATATCTTAAAGTATCTCTGATTTGCTCATTACATGGTGCTATCTTCCAAGTAACCAATCAATATAGTGTTCAGATAGGCAGGTAGTGCCCAGGAAGTTAATAGAACACATACTTTGTCATTGGTACAGGCACTTGGTTTTGAGGCATTCTAGTGTGATTGCACTCAATACCTCTCCTGAAATACCTTTTAGTGGTGTGATTTACTGCACACTTCAATATCCAATCCAGTTTAAGGTGCGCAGTAAAAACACCCCCACAGCACACCGTACCAACTCCAGAATAGCTTTTTACGGCTCATCTGGCTATTTGAAGAACAAGTGTCTGCATTGTAAATTATTTCTCTAAATTCACTTCCAACAAATGTTATTTGACAGATCTCTCAACATGTAGAATTAGCCTGGATACTTGGCTGCAAAACAACACTGCCAAGACTTGGCCAGTTTGCTCAGTGGAAGGTGAGTACAAAGATTAAGAAAAACCCACCATGAATTCTCAATACCTAAAATAGGCATGATGATGGCATTTCTGATTCCCATTTGGCAAGCCCAGTTGATTATTTACTAGCACTAGCACCACCTGCAAAATAATAATGAAGTTTTAGTGACAATGTTACCATTTAAGAAATCATGAAGGTGTCAGATCAGGTCTACTTACTTTGATGAACTTTTTTCCTGTATCCTCCCAATCCACCAAAGAGGACTCCTTTAACTCTTAAGGTGGGTGTATACTTTGTCAGCAGACAGGATCTCAGAGCCTGGGGTGGGGGGGTCACCAAGACTTCCCTGGAAGTTGCAAATTGTACTATCACCAATCATTGAAATGCAATTTCTGCTTCAGTTTGACAATGAGGAAGCATTTTAAAACCACTTTCCAACAAATTGAGGCATTTAACCCCAGATGGCCTTGAACCTTCCCAGCTGTATACCTGTGTAACTATTGGTAAACCTAGAAAACTGTTCCTTTTTATCCTAGCAACATTTTAGCTTGATTTTAATTTACTCCTGTCCTAACTTTTGCCTCTCAGGAGAGAAGCCGGGGACGGACATTTGAAACCTTACATTTTCTGACATTTAGGCCCTATTGAAGCCTGAAGAGGCACAAAATCATTTTTTAGCATGAAAGCCCTACAGGAAATACAGGCCATACTGAGCTAACTTGTTTGCCTATGGTCCATAGTGTTAATGCAATTCTCAACTTTAAAAAACACAACATTATGATTGCTTGTTAGGTTGAAAAAAAAAGATGAGAAACGTTTGTTTGTTTCCAGTAGCCACATTTTTAATTTTCAGCTGTTTTTATTTTATTGTTTGAATTGAGACAAGTTGATTTGAGGCCTTTCTGGAACAAACTGTTTTTAAAAGTATACCTCAACACGTGCATGCATTTTGTGTATTGGTTTTTGGGCTACCTTCTGGAACAAACTTGATTTTTGTGTCCACCTACCTTCAGGCAGAAAGACACATAGAATAGGGATCACTTTGTCACTGTTGTTGTCTGTTGTTGTTGTTGTCGTTGTAATGAAAAAGGGTAACATTTCCTGTATATCCACAATACTTTGATGGTTAAACCAATTTGGGTCACAGGTGCAGACCTGACAGCCCCCGATTTGTTGACTGAGGTCAAAGGTCACATAACCACATACCAGGTCAAAGGTCATGGAGGTCAAGTTGTAAATAGGCGAAAAATGTAAAATTAACCTCATTTGAAAAGTTTTGAAGTTCAAGGAAACCAAACTTGAGTCATAGGTGCAAACAATGGGGATCCCTCATTTTCTTGATGAGGTCAAGGTCACATACCAAGGTCAAACGGCAAGGAGGTCAAGTTTGTAAGATAGGTGTGAACATGTAAAATTGACCTCATTTGAAAAAGTTGAAAAGTGCATTTGGTTAGGAGTGACATGCAATCCCTCATTTGTTTATGAGGTCAAGGTCCACATATATCAAGGTCAAAGGTCTGTGAGGCCTATCATTCACAAACCGCGATGGCAGGCGACCAAGGGTCCATAGGACCGCTGTATTTTTTTATACTCTTATTACTTTAAAGGATATAGAAATAAATGCGTATGAATATGTCAAGTATTGCACAGATTGCACAAAAAGCTTTTTAACAACATTTAACCACCCCCCACTAGTTTTATGTTTATGTTATCCATAACACATCTGAAGAACATCACTAAGGTGTTGTTTGATTTGATAAATGTGTAAATGTCCTTTGACACATACATGTATCACTGCAGTTTTCATTAAAAAACATGGACTTGTAATTTTCAATTGTTTATGCCAAAGCTGGTGATGATAAGAGTAAAGCTTGTGTTGGTCGTTATAATTATCCAGTTCTTCAGTCAGCTGATATTCTTTTGTACAAGTAGTTCATATCAGAGGTTTTATTGAAGTCCCTCCACAATGCACCAGTTTTTGGGAAATTTCACTTTTTTTTTTTTGTGGTTGTTTGGTTTTTTTGTGTGGTTATGTTTTTTTGTTTGTTGTTTGTTTTTTTTTTGGTTTTTTGTTTTTATTGTTTATGTTGTTTTGTTTAAAAAAAAAAATGTTGTTGTTTGTTTGTTTTTTTTTTTTTTTTTTAAGTTTATTTTTTAATTTGTTTGTTGTTTTTTGTTTTTTTTTTTAATTGATATTTTTTTTATTTTTTTTTTATTTCTAGGTTAGTTTAGTTTCTTATTGTTTTTTTTTATGAGTATAGATTGTTTTGATTGTTTGGTGATTTTTGTATTTATGTTTTGTTTTGCTTTTGGGTTGGTTTGTTTTTGGTTTTGTTTTAGGCGCGCCCCCACCCCCCCCCCCCCCCCAGCCCGCCCCACGACCCCCCCCCCCCCCCCCTTCTTTTTCTCCCCCTTCCCCCCCACTGCCCCCCCCCCGCCCCCCCCCCCCCGCCCCACCCCCCCCCCACCCCCACGCACCCCCCCCCCACCGAGCCACCCCCCACCCCCCCCCCACCCCACACACCGAACAGCCAACCCCCGCTCCCCTCGTACCGCACCCTCCGCCCCCCACCAACAACTCACCCGCCCGCCGCCCACCCCCCCCCCTGCCCCCCCCCCCACCCCTCGCACCACCCCCCCTCAGCCACCCCACCACCCCCCCAACCGCCCCCCAACCCCCCCCCCCCCCCCCCCTCCCCCCCCCCCCCCCCCCCCCCCCACTTTTTTTTGTTATAGTTTGGTTGTGGTTTTAAAGGTTTGTTGGTCGTTGGTTGTGTGTGGTTTTTATAAAAATTTATTTGTTGTAGATCGTTGTCCTGCCGCCCCCCCCCCCCCCGCCCCCCCCTTCCCCCCCCTTAATTTTTTTACCCCCCCCCCCGCCCCCCTCCCCCCGCCCCACCCACCCCCCAACGCCAGATATCACTGTTATCCCAAAATCATTCTTAACACATAAAAACCCTGACTTTTACAGACCTTTTTAGCCCACAATGGTAGTACTTGATGTTTTTGGCATGATCATAAAATGATTGTCTTCTTAACTTTCTTGAACACTTTTATCCCTAAGTACTGCATGTGTTTTAGTACATTACATTCTATGTTATCCATTTTATACATTACGAATGATACAACTAGTGGGGCCATTCTCGGTCACGTGTGTGCAAACCAGCAGGGGCCTGTTTTAACAAATGCTCTTTTATCTCCGCTATTAAAGCACATGAAATTTTAATACTTTCGCATATATCCTAGTACTCCTGACCATACTCTATTCTTCAAAATATTATTTGTTTGTTGTTGCTTTTGTGTTTTTCTTCAGTCGGAGGTCCCGAAAGGTCGGTTACGTGTGTGACATCAGAACGGATGTGATTTTTTTTGTGCTTGAAATCAAATTTAAATCTCTGTGAGTTTTGAGGGTTTGAAAATTCATACCAAATATAGTAAGGTTTGATGTCCTATTATCACATTCCCACCCCATTGAAATATTCAACAATGTGCAACTTCATTAAGATACGATGTAATTATGGAAGTCTGGTCACGTGTGTGACATTTGCAAATTTTGTCCTGTCTGATGTCACACACGTTACCACATTATGTTATTTCAACTTTAAGGTTTTTTCCTGTACAGAAAGGACACCCATTTTTCACAATTATATAACTGGAATAGGCAAACAAACTTAATGTATGTCAATTGCTTTGATCAGCATGGCGAACCGGGGGGGGGGGGGGGGGGGGGGGGGTTGCAGGAAGGGGCCTTCCCCCACTTTTTTTTTAAACAACAATAAATTTGATTGATGATACACATCATATAGTTGCACGAGAAAACAATAGTAAAGTATTGAAAAGTGCTCAAGAAGTTCCCATCATTTGAAACATTGTTCTGCTTCTGCTGGCTTTGATATAAAAATGATAAAATTAGCACTCAATGAATTACATTTACTACTCCATTTATTGAACATTTTGTGGAACATTTCAGCAACGATACTGGATTAATGCAATTACCAACAATTCAGTCAGGCCTATATACAAAAAAGTGCAAATTGGGTATTGAAGGTAAAATGAATTAGCGGCAAAATTTGAATTATTAAAATCAGTTGCATGTATTAATTCTGAAATGTGTTTTCCTGATATCCGTTCAAAGGGACACTGGCACATTTTGCCATGTTTTTGGTTCTCCTCACCTTTGGTATCAGGTTTAATTTTTGCATGTTTGTAATTGCTTTACCTATGGGTGTTAACCCTGATCCCATACATGTAAGCCTAACAATTTCTTTGTGTGTTATCAAGTGTTAACCAGTTTTTTAAGTGCTCAATGCAGGTCGCAATCTATATTTTCAGCTATTTTTCAAGGAATTCATATTTTGCTGGAATTTGTTTTGGTCCCTTTGAAGTATATGTAACAATTAGCATCAAAATTACAATGAAATTACTCCTGTTTTATTAAAAGAGGTCTATTTAAGTATTCATACATATTTTTGTTTAAATCCATTTTAATAACTTTTTTTTTGCATTTTAAAGTTTATTTTTAAGTCCAAAATACCCTGAAGCAAATAATATTTAAAAGGTAATTAATCCATCTTGGGTTTTTACCCTAAATTGCATTGCAATTCAAGTGCTCTGCATTTTCAATCAACAACCAAAAATGTTTTGCTTGTCCTCCCCGTCCACCAGGCCGTATTTTTGACAATTTTGGAAAAGGTTCTACTATCCAAAATAATATAGTTATTCAAATTCAGTATTTTTGTCAGAATTTTTTCAATTCAATAACAAACTGTCTTTTAAACAGTTTTGAAGCTTCCACATCAGTTTTAAAAATTAAAACAAAATTAAGTACTAGGGGGTACTTCAAATCTTATCTGCCAAAAGGGCTCATTTTGACTCAATGTTATTTTGGCTATGATTTATGACCAGATGACGTAACCTATCCCCAAATAGTGTGCCGGACAAGCAAACATTTGTCTGGCTGTAGGTTTGGGTGCCCCTTGGTCTGAACAGGCCATTTAAAATCCTGTACCGTGTAGGTAACTAAAAATTCTGGATAATTTGTGCAAGAATAATTGATTCACCCCCTCACCAAACAAACCATTAAAATCCCTCCGTATCTCTCGGTTGCATAGATTTCATTTCAAAAGTGCTCTAATTTAAACCTATAATATTCGGCTCAATCTGGCTTGTTTTTGTATTTGTATGTAACACGAAAGCACAGATTGCCATTACCAATAACAATTTTACACTTTCTGTTACAAGACTGTGTTACAAGATTGAAGTGACTTAACAATTTGTAGCATGTCTTAATGAATACTAACTACATGTACAGCAAATACTATAAGCAATATAAAGTGTATTATTTTGAAAATGTCAATATCCAATTGAAATTTCATTTTTAGTTCAATAAAATCCAACAATGAAGTTTTTGGAAAAGTATACAATTTCAAGCAAAACAAGTTTGCCTAATTTCACAGCAGCACATAATCATTAAATTTGTACAAATTTTCTCTAATTTCATTCCATTAATTTAATTTCTAATATATCATAATAGCATAATTTACATATACCTTTCATACCTACTCTGTATCATGTGCTTTATTTCATCAAATTCATTACACAGAATCAAGCAATTAGAGTATGTGGGAAGGGTATAATTGAATTACGACTTAATAACACTTCAATATGCAAATTGTAACAATTCTAAAATTAATTAGGTGTAATTGTAATCATGTGTCTGAACCATCATTACATTAACAGACACATTTAATAATAGCTTCTCAATTTCTCAGGAACACACTATGTGTCAAACATTATCTTTGACTGGTTGCACATTTAATTTTCATGTTCATACCAAGTTGAATTTAGCAAGAATCTAAATAATATAATTAATATTGTTTGAGGTCATTTTATAAATAGGTCTGTAAATCTGAACTGACCTCTATGACCATCAGCTTCAGGAGGCTTGATTTTTTTCAAGACCTGCTCCACTGTGAATATAACCATATCTGGTACGCTCTGGCACTTCCATAAAAGTTTCCTGTCTTATGCATAACCTTTAACCTCCTCTCCCCACCCACATTCGCACGACCTTCTCCTTCTCCGGATAACACACTTTCATCATATTTACAAGGACCCAATCCACTGTATTCCAAGATATCTCTTTCCCACTCTGTGCATACTGATGGTCATATCAGCATCTTGTACACACTGTGGGCCAAAAGGAACAAGACCAATTGATTCGCTCTAATCACATGCCGCTCTCTCTTATACCTGGTACTGAGATGACATACTCCCTCCCACGGTTTGTGATGCTTCTACCTGAAATCTTTGATTTCTTCTTTTGATCCAAGCTACTGATACAAAACTTTTCCAATGCGAGGGTAGATGTGCATGCTGCTTCCTCATGCACAACTGGTGTTCACAGGGTGTGCACACAAATTCATTATTATGAGAATGCTTTTCTGCTAGTGTTCTACTAAAAGGTGTGTTATGTAGTTAATGAATTGGTGATACAAAATTAGATCTTAATTCTATCATCTTTATATTTTTCTTCAGTCACATAAAGATGAAAGACTTGTATGCTATATACAAATCACATTATATTGAATTCTAAGTACAATGTAGCTACAAGTTTTGTCATCTTGCAATTTACTGTGCACAAGTTATGGAATGCACACACTTTACCATGAAGCATGTCACACACTTGACCACTGGTAACGTGTGTGACATGGTTAATTAGCATTAATTAATTAAATACCGGAAATGGTTCCTGTCCCCTAACCATGGCTGAGAATAACGATACACGTCATTCTACCTTTCACAAGGATTTGAAGATAACTCTAAGTCTAGCTCAGAGATTTCGAAATATTATTTTTTTTGTGGAACAATGAAAAATAAGTCAACTAGAACTAAAGAGCGTAACCTAAAATACACATTCTGAAATTTGAGATGTAAATGGATTTTTCGTTTTGATGCAGTAAACATTTATGTGTGTATTACGTCCCATAGGATACTGTGTAAACAAAAATTCCGGATCCTGGAATTGTTATCAAAGTTGTGATTTTCTATATGAAGAAATTCGATTTAAGCTTTGCAATTTCCACACAGTGATTAAGTATCTGGACACGCAATTATGTACATGCAAAAACAACCAACATTTGTTGGAAATTGAGGGCGCCCTCCTCAGAAATCTCTGAGTCGGCCTTTAAGAAACTTTTTTCAGGGCACAAATAATTTAGGTTTTTGGTCACGTGTGTGACAACATAAATTAATTAAATATTTTGATAATTAAACAATATCTGAACACATCCAATTTTATTGTCTTATAATTTAATAAAGATGTCAAACCTACATATTATTGAAGCACTCAAATACAAAATCAAATAGAAGTTCATACTGCAAGAAGTAATTAACAGCCCCCAAAAAAAATCACTAGTTGAGGAGAGAATACATTATGCTAATTTAATGCATAATATAGCTGGGTATCCCTTTCAAATCTAAGTTTTAAAAAATTGATTTCTAGAACTTTGGACTTTCTTTGCAAGAAAATGTTTGAAATAAGTGATGCCTTTAATTTGAATTTTTTCCAAAAAGTTTCATTTTTAGATGGCTGTTTTTCTCGTCGTCGCTCCTACTGCGGGTATTAAGTGGGCTTATATTCCTTGGCCAGGTTTTAGCTCCCCGGGCCTTTGTAAAGTCCACATTTGACCGCCAGGCATGTTGGTGACATGTCCCTGTCTCGTGTCTGCCCCTTGGATTAATTATATTTTCTCTTGCGCCCTTGTTATAGCCTCACGTTGCAACCATGTCATCTGTTTTTTCTGAGTGTATTTCCAGCTCGTGCCGATGAATCTCTAATTCTTCTCAAGATTTGCGTCTGTCTTGTCCGTCTCGTCTTGTCTCCCTCCTTGGCTTATCATCTTCTACATTTGGTATCCAGGTTCTCGCACGGTTTTTTAATTACTGTATATAACTTCCGCTGCATGTTCCGTCTTACTTTGGATGTTGCAGAAAGATGTTCCTCTACCGTGCCACTCCGCGACATGTTTGAGTGTAGCGTTCCTCCTTCGAAGGACAAGACAGAACCTCTCCCCCCACTGAACTGTGTGTTTTGAAGTGCTGTTATAGTTCTAGAGAAGGACCTGGATATAATATACACTAGTATGGTCAAATTGGAATCAGAAGTATTTAGGAACGAATTGGATGTGTTAATGGAGAGGAAAACAAGATGATTTAAGGCAAGGCTACCACAGTTTTCCACCATCTCGTCCAGGGCATGCTTCCCTCCGGTCAGCGACCAGCGAGACTCTACCCAAATATTTCTACCAATCCCAGACCAATCAAGAAATCTACCTTTGATTATAGTCCTCCAGGGCGATATTACTACCGTGGTTGCAGAGGTTACATAACAGTTTATAGGGCAATTTCGCCCAGCCACACTATCTTCTTATGAAGAAAATGGCCTATGATTTGATGTGAATCTAGTGGATTAAGTGGATACTTTCGACTAGGCTAATCTATCACTCCTTCCATTCATATTGACTTGGAAGATTATCAACGTTGAGTAGTCCGACGATGCCGTCCTCTCTACAAGTTAAAAGTACAACCATGGCTTATTGTACGCGTGGTAACCGGTTAGACCACGCGTGCACGGCTATCTCCACTGAGGTTATTCCAGCTGCGACTCAATGTATTCAACTTTGAGATACTTGCCTCGTCCAATGGTGATTCTCAATACGTGAGCAGTCGAGCTGTCACATATCTCGGTAGAGTAATAGATAATAAGTCGCTATCAACGGGCATCCTTGGTGATGCATAGATTATAGGTCTGAGTTAAGCAACCGTGGTCAGCAGTCAATATACGCCATCGGCGGCCATTGTTACGACCTATTTAAGTTGATAGAGAATTGGACAATGGTACCGGGGGTACCCGTTACGACCGGAGGCTTTTTCGTGTGGCTCATAGCAATTGTGATGATTATGTTTAGAAAATAATTTGAATTTGTGTTTGAAGTGGAGTGTCATGATTATTCTAGGGTCTGTTCTACTACTTGACGACCGTGCTTCACGTCCCGTGGTTTAACTCGGTTCTATTACGCTGCAAGAACCGCCGATGGTACTGTTAATTTAATGACGGATCATGAGTTAGTTATACAAGAAAGAGTCTTTCTAACTGCGATAGTGGAGTTGATTATTCTTCAACACGAGTCG